>JAUJPP010000002.1:5386225-5403829 GCA_030562195.1 Nipponacmea schrenckii
ATTTTGTTAACATTGACAGCATTATATGTGTGAGAGCGAAAAGCATTACAATGATATGTTAGTCTTGTTTCCTTAAGTCTCTTTTGTTTTAGTCGCGAATATCCAAGCATTAGTTTAATGCACAATTATCCAGTAACTAGTTTGAGTTGCGATTATCCAGTTACATAAAAAAGGCAACATGGTCAAAGTTAGCGAGAATTTTCTATGTGTGGAATTGTGGAAATAACAGGCATAATAAATCGGTAAACTTAGTATTTTATATGTAATTTTATACATAACATGTATCTTTTGATGTTTAGCATTGTGAAATTAGGTGTTATTGTCAAAAAGTGTATATTTTGATGTAAAATAGATGTCAGATAAAGTTTTCCCTTTCCCGCTGCTCAGCTGGTCACGTGACATACATTCCATTGCAACAGTAGACAGACAAGTCTATTATTATTGATAGGCCTATTTTATAAGTGAAGTTTAAGATGTTTAATAGTTATTGTAATTGTTTATTTTAGTCAATCTGTGAACAACAACAACTTTACTCAAGTCAAGTTAATATTAATAAAGTTATAAAGAGTACAGATTTGTTTTCACTGAATTGTTGAACGTCTGAATATCTTCTGCACCCACAATATGATTAATAAAATATTTTAGAGTTGATAAATTAGCTTAAACTTTTAAAATATAAAAAAAAATTTGCAGGGCTTATTTGCAATATGAATTGAGTCACTTTTTTTCGTAAATATAAATCAGACATTATAAGATATGCACTTACGACGAAATATATAACAGATCTCATCCAGCACAATAACTTTTGTTAAGGCCAAAATGTCAAAATAAATGTGGGCATTAAAAATTGTGAAACTAACTGTTTTTGGACGTCAGTTAAACCGGAAATATAGGTTTCAAGCTCATCTATTTTGAACATCAAATATTTTGTAAATTGACAAAATTAATTCCTTTTTTTTAAAGTAAAAATTCAAAACATTCCTGGTTACAAATTGGTGTATATAGTGAAAAATATTAAGGATCAAAAATACAAATTATGCTAGTAATAACAATTGCAACTATCCAGAATAATTATCAATTTAACCCATATGTGCCACGTTCACCACATTGATTATTTTTAGTGCGTTATGTTATAAAGGGTCAAATAACGTTTATAATTTCATGTGTTTACAATAATTAGATTGCGAGAGACATTCATAGTTACACGTTTCGTTCAAAAAAACGGTGATTAGGTGGATTATAGACACAGTTACTATAGAAGTTAGTACACAAAACAATTTTGATCAAAATATCTAGTAATAAATATCTATATTATGTGTAATAAAAATTAGAGAAATTTTGAGGTATGTAATATAGGTCACGTGACAGAGCTCTTCAAAGAATTCAGGGATTTTAAATGGCTATAAAACGAAAGTTAGCAATGCACAACAGAAATAACGATATCATTTGATAGATCTCGAGAAGGGTTACAACTTTTGTTCAGGTCACAAGGTTGACAAAGTTCAAAGTCATGAGGTATGGGCTAAGGAAGTTTTGGCCATTTCGGAAATTATTTAACCGGAAATACTAAGGACTCCAGATCGAAATTTAAAAATCCAACCTTAGTATTTTATTAGCAATCGGCTTAGGACTCCACAAACATCAAAATTATACAAATTGGATGATAACCTGGTGAATTATATTTATTTAAAGAAAAGTTCCGGAAAAACCTTTATCACTTTTTTTCTTTGTTTGTCATGTTCCATCATATCTTTAAAAGAATTTGTCGACTTTCAAAAAATATGTAATTGAAAAAAAAAAGGTATTTTTTCCTGCCAAAAATCACGCACAATTACATTAGAACTAAGTACAAAATTTTCAAATTCTAAATTTTGATCAAAATATCAAGTGTTATATACCATTGGAAAGAATAGATTACGCATAATAAGGACATGAAAGAAATTTTGACGTATGTAAATTAAATCACGTGACAGAGCTCTTCAAGTTAAAAATCGTGATTTTCAAATGGCCGTTATACTGGAAGTTGACATTGCACAACAAAAATGAAGGCATTAATGGATAGGTCTCCACAAGGACAACTTTTGTGCAGGTTACATGGTCACCAAAGGCCAAGGTCACTAGATATGAACCTTTGAAAATTGAATGTAGGTAACTTGGTCAAAGGAAATTTGGTCACCGGAAATATGGTCACAGTAATACGGGCACGTAGTATTTTGGTCACAGTAATAAGGGCATGTGGTACTTTGCTCACAGTAATACGGGCACAAGGTAATATAGTCACAGAAATACGGGCACAGGGTAATATGGGCACAAGGTAATTTGGGCACAAGGTAATTTGGGCACAGTAATACAGGCACGTGGAATTTTGGTCATAGTAAATCGGGCAAGGGGGTATTTTGCTCACAGTAATACGAGCACGTGGTATTTTGGTCTTAGTTATATGAGCACATGGTGTTTTGGTCACAGTAATACGGGCACAAGGTAATTTGGTCACAGTAATATGGCACATGGTATTTTGGTATCTTGCGAATAGCTACGAATCGATAAATCTTCGTAAGATTTGTAGTCGATTCATGGGGAAACGTAGACAATCTTGAATTCGATTTTTATTTTTTACTTGCTTGTTTCTGCTCCATTGTTTTTTCGTGACAGCTGATAATGAATGCCCACTGCTCTTATATTATGATATTGGGGCCTTCTTATAAATCAAAATTAAAAGAATTAGAAACCTTCAATTTGACATATACTTTTGTAGAGGCATAATCTGCTAAAAAATTTTTTTTTTTTTTCAGCTGACCAGTTTTTAACTAGCTTACTTGGCTGACTAATACAAAATCAGCGGAATTCAGCAGTTAAAACAAATTTCCTTAGAAAAATTTTAATTTTTTTTTAAATATTTAAGTTATAATGCATGATCATACATTATTCACACCAGGCATCTGGGTATCTTCCACAAAAAATCGTAAGTTTACGTTTAAGACATGAACTTACGACTGTCGTAAGTTTACGATTACGTGGTTCCACAAAGCTGTCCTAAGTTTATGTTTTACACTTACGACTGAAACAATCGTAAGTTAATAAAAATACTCGGTTGCGACGAAAGACATGCCAGAAACAAGTTCTGTTTCATTATTCGGAATCCTTCTCATAGGTGATTCTTACGTAGCAGCAGTGTATGAAAGTTCTTTGGGTTTAAAAAATTTTTTAAATATTGAAAACTATGGTCTGCAAAAACATTTTTTAAAACAAGGGAGGGCAAGGGAGGCTATAACTGGCCCAATGGTTAAAAGTAGGTCAGTAGGACAGAACTGTCAAACTCATATAATGGAAATGAGTGCAGGCCAAGATTTGAAAACAACACGAATATACGATTCCTAAATCAGTTTAGTCTAGTTTCGTTTCATTTTTTTTAAAACTAACAACCAAAAATAGAAGAACTTAGTTTGCCAACAAGATGTAACCATGTAACGTCATCATGACGAGATTTTCGAATTTTATAAGCGTCTGCGCAGTGAACATAATCTTAACGCTACGACAGCCCATGACCTCTCGTAAAGTCACGACTGATTTTAATCGTAAACGTAAGTTACGATTTTTTGTGGAACAGCTAAATCTTAATTTTTTTTACTTACGATTAAAACCACACTTAGATTTTTTGTGGAACGATACCCTGGCATCTTCAAGGGTCAGTCCTTTTATACAAGTGAGATTAGTCATCAACTTATTAAATCCCAAATAATCAACTCAAAAAAGGAAATGATTTATGGACTATTTCCACTTCGGGTTTATGCTCCTTCACTTTGTAAGATTTAAGTAATAACTGGTCAATATACGATTTGAAGAACAGTATTTACTAAAAATTATCAGTTAAAGGAGCGTATATCGTATAATGAAAAAAAACACACAAATCTGTAGAGTTTAGCTCCAACAACGCATTCAAAAAAAAAAAGGAGGGAAATTTATCTGCATAAACTACGTAGCAAAAGTGGGAGGGGGGGGTTACTGACTACCACTGCCTACCATGGGTGGAGCAGGCAGGTAAAAATACCCCCAAAATGTCTACATAGTTTGTGAATGATCCCTAATACAAGCTACATAGAGGATCTGTCATGTAAATTGTATGAATAAAATGGGCGCTGTTCGTTAGTAATGCTCAAGTTGGAGTCTGACTTTTTTTTATGGAATAAAGTGCATGCTTTTAAAGATGTTAGCCCATTGAATAAGGCTCATTGAATACGTTTATTTGGGACACAAGAATATCATTTTTATCCATACTTTTTTTTTATCTGGAAAAAAGTCACAGTACATCAGGAAAATGCATTTTAAATTATTAGGATAAATCATAATATTTTATAAATATCTTTAGGCTTAATTTAGCTCGCCACATAAGTGTGGTTTTAATCGTAAGTCAGTCGTAAACGTAAAAATTAAGATTTAGCTGTTCCACAAAAAATCTGTAAGCTCATATACTACTACCGCTTGCCTCTGGCTTAGCCTCTTTCTGGATCGAATTATAGGATTCTCCCTACTTCTTCTGTAAGGCGTTGGATGCTATCATTTATGGAGCTGTTTTGATAACTTACACTAGGTCCAAACTTGTAATGAGCACTTACAAATCAGTCTTAAAATTACCAATATATGTTTTTACAATTTGTACAAAATGTACTTTCACAAATATACATGCATTTTACGATTTTGCAAAATTAATATTGACATGGAAAAGAAAAAAAGGCGAGCTAAATTAAGCCTAAAGATATTTATAAAATATTATGATTTATCCTAATAATTTAAAATTTGAAATGCGTTTTCCTGATGCACTGTGACTTTTTTCCAGATAAAAAAAAAAGTATGGATAAAAATGATATTCTTGTGTCCCAAATAAACGTATTCAATGAGCCTTATTCAATGGGCTAACATCTTTAAAAGCATGCACTTTATTCCATAAAAAAAAGTTTGACTCCAACTTGAGCATTACTAACGAACAGCGCCCATTTTATTCATACAATTTACATGACAGATCCTCTATGTAGCTTGTATTAGGGATCATTCACAAACTATGTAGACATTTTAGGGGTATTTTTACCTGCCTGCTCCACCCATGGTAGGCAGTGGTAGTCAGTAACCCCCCCTCCCACTTTTGCTACGTAGTTTATGCAGATGAATCCCTCCTTTTTTTTGTTGAATGCGTTGTTGGAGCTAAACTCTACAGATTTGTGTGTTTTTTTTCATTATACGATATACGCTCCTTTAACATGATAATTTTTAGTAAATACTGTTCTTCAAATCGTATATTGACCAGTTATTACTTAAATCTTACAAAGTGAAGGAGCATAAACCCGAAGTGGAAATAGTCCATAAATCATTTCCTTTTTTGAGTTGATTATTTGGGATTTAATAAGTTGATGACTAATCTCACTTGTATATAGGACTGACCCTTGTAAATGCCAGGGTATCGTTCCACAAAAAATCATAAGTGTGGTTTTAATCGTAAGTCAGTCGTAAACGTAAAAATTAAGATTGAGCTGTTCCACAAAAAATCGTAACTTACGTTTACGATTAAAATCAGTCGTAACTTTACGAGAGGTCATGGGCTGTCGTACCGTTAAGATTATGTTCACTGCGCAGACGCTTATAAAATTCGAAAATCTTGTCATGATGACGTTACATGTTTACATCTTGTTGGCAAACTAAGTTCTTCTATTCTTTGGTTGTTAGTTTTAAAAAAAACGAAACGAAACTAGACTAAACTGATTTAGGAATCGTATATTCTTTTTGTTTTCAAATCTTGGCCTGCACTCATTTCCATTATATGAGTTTGACAGTTCTGTCCTACTGACCTACTTTTAACCATTGGGCCAGTTATAGCCTCCCTTGCCCTCCCTTGTTTTAAAAAATGTTTTTGCAGACCATAGTTTTCAATATTCAATAATTTTTAACCTAAAGAACTTTCATACACTGCTGCTACGTAAGAATCACCTATGACGAAGGATTCCGAATAATGGAACAGAACTTGTTTCTGTGCATGTCTTTCGTCGCAACCGAGTATTTTTATTAACTTACGATTGATTTCAGTCGTAAGTGTAAAACATAAACTTAGGACAGCTTTGTGGAACACACGTAATCGTAAACTTACGACAGTCGTAAGTTCATGTCTTAATCGTAAACTTACGATTTTTTGTGGAACGATACCCAGATGCCTGGTGTGAATAATGTATGATCATGCATTATAACTTAAATATTTAAATTAATTTTACTAAGGAAATTTGTTTTAACTGCTGAATTCCGCTGATGTTGTATTAGTCAGCCAAGTAAGCTAGTTAAAAACTGGTCAGCTGAAAAAAAATAAAATTTTTCAGCAGATTATGCCTCTACATGTATATGTCAAATTGAAGGTTTCTAGTTCTTTTAATTGTTGATTTATAAGAAGGTCCCGATATCATAATATAAGGGCAGTGGGCATTCATTATCAGCTGTCACGAAAAAAACAATGGAGCAGAAACAAGCAAGTAAAAAATAAAAAACAAATTCAAGATTGTCTACGAATCCCATGAATCGACTACAAATCTTACGAATATTTATCGATTCGTAGCTATTCGCAAGATACCAAAATACCATGTGCCATATTACTGTGACCAAATTACCTTGTGCCTGTATTACTGTGAGCAAAATACCATGTGCTCGTATAACTAAGACCAAAATACCACATGCCTGTATTACTGTGAGCAAAATACCCCTTGCCCGTATTACTATGACCAAAATACCACATGCCCGTATTACTGTGCCCAAATTACCTTGTGCCCATATTACCTTGTGCCCATATTACCCTGTGCCCGTATTTCTGTGACTATATTACCTTGTGCCCGTATTACTGTGAGCAAAGTACCACATGCCCTTATTACTTATTTTAGTCCTAACTTATAGTTTTTATTTGGATCGAGTTCACATTCATAATCTAGGGTTAATCTTATTTTCGAGGACTTAGATGTTATTATGAAAAACTCCTCATCCATTTTTTAAAACATTAATATAATCGTCTTTATTTATAATTCCCTTTTCTAATAATCTTTTTAAAATAGCGTGGATTTCATTTGAATCAGATTGATGTCCATGTTTCATTGCTTCAATAATTACATTAAGTCTGTTAAGTAATTGTTGGGGATCATCTGATAAAAAAGTTATTCCTTCTCCAGATATCAAATTATTGAATTCGTCTATTTCTTCTACGATTGGATTTTCTTCCCAATATTCATCAACATCATTCATGGCTCTAATATGTAGCTCAACTTCTTTCATTCTGTTTGTTATGGCTCCTGTCTTTTTAGTATCAATTAGGATTTTATAATATTCGATTAAATCAGTGTAATTGGCAATGGCAATGTCCCCTCCGTTCATCAAATCTATTATTCCGTGTGTTAATTTATATATAAAGGGTTTTGTATCTATCTTTAATTGAGGGTAACGATGATCAAACAATATTCGATAACCATTGAATAATAACCCATAATCATCCACAACTGGTTTAATAGACTTTGGTAATGTTGGATCAGGATTTGAAAAATATCGTTTTATATCATCAAGTGATTTTATAATAAATTCATTTGTATTTTCTAGTTCTAAAGGTGGAACATTTTCTATAGCAGAAGGTTGAACATTTTCTAGAGCAGGAACATTTTCTTGTTGTTTTAATAGAGGCTTAAATAAAGTTGATAAACTCTCCTCCATTCCCATTTGCGATAATCTTCTATCTTCAATTTTAGATTTTATTTTATCTTTAGTTTTAATGTAATCTTTATTTCTCTTTAATATTTTATTCCAATCAGTCATTTTTTAATTACAAATATTTGTCATAACTTTTTGTCCAGCTGGTTTTCTGGTATTAACAAAGATATATCCATGATCGTCAGGATTGGTCCATTGTCTTCTACAAAGTTTTTTAAATTCATCTTTCTCCATACCATGAATTATTGATTGAAGTATTTGAGATAGATCTTTATCGTTTAATTCAAACAAAATAAAACAATTAGCGTTCTTTCTAATAAACATTCCGTCCATTCCATAAAATGATTGAGATTGATATATACAATGACAATTGTGATGTCTTCCTTTAGTAAAGAATTCTTGTTGAACTGTTTGGTTTGATTGTGCTACACAGTCATCGAAAATGATCAGGTTTTTCCTTATCTTATCGATATTAGACAAATCTAAATCATTTACATTCTTGGTTAGTACAACTTGAATATCAGTAGGTGTTAATGATGGGTTGTTTTCTTTTATACAATAATTTATAAATTCTTCAATAGTTTTATCATTTTGAAGATCTTCATCCTGTTCATAAATTCGAAATATTTGCTGTATGTCTTCTTTTTGTAAATATTCTAAGGCTTTCAGAAATTGATAATATAATTGATCTGGAGTTGATGTATAAATGTAAAGGGAATTAAAATCTAACAATTTGGGTGTTGTTAACATCTTAAATAAGAGGTGAGTTTTTCCTGATCCTGATTGACCAACAATACACATTAACATTGGATTTTGTGGAAACCTATCTGAATGTTTAAATTTTGTAGCCATTTTTTTTAATGAGGATTTAATACAATACCTTCTCCTTTATATTTTGAAAGAAATAAACCATCACCACTGCGAATGTGTTTAAGTATTAATCCCTCTCCTTCTTTTTGAATCTCAGTTTCACCCGTATCGATTTGATCAATTAACTTAGACAAACCTTCTTTTACTGTTTCCTTGGTTGCGTGATTGAATTGTTTAACACTGGCTAAGATATCCTTGATCCCAGAACCCCTGGCTAATTTTTCCATTTCTAAATTATGTCTACGTTTTTCTCTGGCTTCAGCTTCTTCTGCTTTTTTCTTATTTACCGCTGAAGGTATACCACTTGCCCCATTTGCCATATCACCTGCAGCTGCTAATCCACCGAAAATTAATGGGAGAAGAAATAGAAACCCACCTTCTTTAGCTTGCTTGTCTATTTCATTATAATTAATATTGTCCAGTACTTTATGATGTTTTAGTTTGTTAATCACTGATTGTGAAATATGTATCTTTATACCATTATAAGTAATTGTTTTCGGTTTCCCATTTTCGATTGATTCTAATATTTTAGCGACTAAAACTTCTGGTTTCATTTTTAAAGTTAGAAATTTATTCAATTCTATTCATCCTTCTATCCATTATATTTATGATATGACGAGATTCCTCTAACAAGAGACAATACCCTACCATATCTTCTGCTGTTTTTTCAATGTATACAGACAACTGTACGCCTGTTTTGAACAAATCTTCTTTGTGAGCAGAGAGATCAAAACAAAATATAGGATAATTTAAAATAAAATCAAAATAATTAAACTGTGGTACATTTCCAAATAATTCGCTCATAAGCTTATAGTTTCTATACAACTCATTAAAGTCCTTGGTGTCGGGATTAATTTTTAAGGGTTGATTTGGATAATTTTCATTTTTTAATCTTACTTGAACCCTTTTTATTTTAGGATCTCCAAAGTTGTCACCAGTTACTTTAAAAAGGTTGTTGTTGTTCGTTTGTGAATCTGGAAGATTTTTGAAACCAAGAATTAAATATCTCGCTGGTTTTGTGGTATTCGTCACTTGCCATGTGAAATTCTCCCCTGTGATTGTTATCGATCCAATCGTATTTCTTCTTAAAAATGCTATTTCAATATCTTTTTTCAAACTACTAAGAAGTCTTGTTTCTACTTCGATTGTTGGGGTTATTACTGGCACGTATAATTGGATATCGGTTATTTCTAATTTAGCATTTGAATTGTTTTCTCCAAAAAATATTCTATCGTTATTTATTAATCTTTGAAGATGGATTTTGAAGGGTAGACCAATGTAAACTTTCCTGTGTTCAAGTAATCCAAAGAAGGGATATAAATTCCAGTTTATGTACGAACCCCAGCTATTTCTATCAATAGGTTTATTGTAAAATACAACCCTCTGTTTATAACCTTCATTATTTTGAAATTTGGTTATATTGATCAAATTGTTAACACTAGCTCTAACTGCTGCCTGGTTGGCGTCTGCTGCTACATTTTCTTGTTGAGATTGTATTTCCCCATCTCCCGTGTCTGGCATCCAACCCGATGCCGTTGTATAATTTTTTGGATAATTGTTTTCTCAACTGCGCATGATCGAAACCGCTCCTGTAGTACCGGTCCTTAGTTACGGATGTTGTTAATCAGTTACTAGTCAACTGCGCAGTCTCAGAGGAATGATATTCCTATTTTATGTTAATAAGATACTCCAATGCGCAGTCTCAGAGGAATGATATTCCTTTTCTATGTTAATAAGATCACATGGTACATTACACATATTTCTGAGTCAATACATTATTGATCATTCATTACATCTGGTGGAATACTTGCCACGTTGTAGGGGGATGGGGGAGTAAATGATCGAGATGTGTTGCAATTGATAATCATGCAATTGCTATGAGAGTGATTATCGATTACAGGGAGTCAATTACCTTGTTTCTCTTAGCATTGTGACCAAAATATCATGTGCCTGTATTACTGTAATAATAATAATAATAATAAACTCTTTATTTTACATGGGTCAGAATTAGGCCCAATACACAAGGACATGGTCCTGTCTCACATTCAGACCAAAATGGTCCGATTTTATCACTTTTTTTCTTTTTTTGTCATGTTCTATCATGTCTATAAAAGAATTTGACGACTTTCCTAAAAACACCTGCTTTTTCATAAATCACGCACAACTAAGAACAAATTTTCAAAGATCAAAATATCAAGTGTTATACATCATTGGAAAGAATAAATTATGAATAACAAGGACATGAAAGAAATTTTGATGTATGTAAATAAGTTCATGTGACAGAGCTCTTCAAATTTAAAAATTGCAATTTTCAAATGGCAGTAAAACCTGAAGTTGACATTGTACAACGACAATGAATACATCAATGGATAAATCTCAACAGGTGCAACAACTTTTGTGCATGTCACAAGATCACCAAAGGTCAAGGTCGCGATATATAAACCTTCAAAAATTGCACACTTACTGAAAAAAAATAGAACCAGGAATAAATAGAAAGCTTAATCAAAATTCAAAATTTGGCTGCCTGACATTTTTTAGCAATCGATTGAAGATATAGACATCAAAATTATAGTTGTCCGATTAACCCATAAGTCCCCATTTTTCATTTTACAAAAGTTGGTCATTTCATGATAGCGACTAACCTGTTACTTCCGGATTGAATTTTTTTATTGTAAAATCTTAATGGGGACAATTTAAACTAATTGCAAAAAAAAATTTTCAAATATCTTGAGAAGTCCGGAAGTTGATATTCCAAGTTTACAGACAAATGACGTCAAAACCTGAAGTGATGTCAAAATTTTGAAAAGGGATATATGTGGACAAACAATATATCTATCTACCTGCAAATTTTTATTTTAATCAAATGAAATTGTAGAAGTTAGAAAAAGTGTTAAATTTAAAAATAAAAAAATCAGCAAAAAAAATCAGCGACAAATATAAGTCCAAATTCTAATTTTTTTAAACTGCTATACTGTAAAGCTAAGTTAAAAAGATAGCTTGCCAGGCAAGGTAACATACGCCCACTGGCAGCATTGAATTTGAAAAATAAATAGAGCAATTACTCAAAAAACATTCACTGATTTAATATTGAAGTTAAGGGCAAAAACTCAAAAACTGTTCATGGAAAATTGTCAAATTAGAACTTGACCACCATCTTATCTATTTCAATACTCATACCAAGTTTCATCAAATCTATTAAAAAATTGTAGCTTATTTTGCACCCGCAAATATTTTTGACGCAATTTTACTAAGTCAAGGGCAATAACCCAAAAACCATTTGTTAAAAAAAGTCAGAAATTCAAACTTGACTAATGTCTTGATGCGTTTCTACTTAGTCAAGGGCAATAACTCAAAATCCGATCATTCGATAATTTCTTTTTTTTTAATTGACCGAGATATCATCAATATATACATGTATACCAAGTTTCATTAAATGCGGATAAAACCTGTAGCCTCTATCGTGGATACAACCCAAATTTGACGTGTTTTTACTAAGTCAAGGGCAATAACTAAAAAAACGTTCATGCGATAATTTCCATTTTCGAACTTGACCGAGATATCATCAATATATACATGTATACCAAGTTTCATTAAGATCGGATAAAAACTGTAGCCTCTATTGTGGATACAACCCATATTTGACATGTTTTTACTAAGTCAAGGGCAATAACTCAAAAACCGCTCATGCGATTATTTCTATTTTCGAACTTGACCGAGATATCATCAATATATTCATGTATACCAAGTTTCATTAAGATCGGATAAAAACTGTAGCCTCTATTGTGAATACAACCCATATTTGACATGTTTTTACTAAGTCAAGGGCAATAACTCAAAAACCGCTCATGCGATTATTTCTATTTTCGAACTTGACCGAGATATCATCAATATATACATGTATACCAAGTTTCATTAAGATCGAATAAAATCTGTAGCCTCTATTGTGGATACAACCGAAATTTGACACGTTTTTACTAAGTCAAGGGCAATAACTCAAAAACTGCTCATGTGATTATTTCTATTTTCGAACTTCATCGAGATATCATCAATATATACATGTATACCAAATTTCATTAAGATCGGATAAAAACTGTAGCTTTTATTGTGGATACAACCCGAATTTGACGCGTTTTCACTAAGTCAAGGGCAATAACTCAAAAGCCGTTCATGCGATAATTTCCATTTTCGATACTTGACCGAGATATCATCAACATATACATGTATACCAAGTTTCATTTATATCGGATAAAAACTGTAGCCTCTATTGTGGATACAAACCAAATTTGACGCGTTTTTACTAAGTCAAGTGCAATAACTCAAACACCGTTCATGCGATAATTTCCATTTTCGAACTTGACCGAGATATCATCTATATATACATGTATACCAAGTTTCATTAAGATCGGATAAAAACTGTAGCCTCTATCGTGGATACAACAAATGTGGACGGACCCACGGACAGACGGACAGGGGCGACGACAATATACGTCCACATTTCCATGTGGGCGTATAAAAAGGTTGATAAGAAAAGTACAAGCTAAATTGGTTTTGAAATAGAGCTGTTATTTGAGAAAAACAAAAAAAAACTTTGGGTTTTTATGTCACTTCTGGATGGACGCAAATGCGTCATTTTGCATTCATCCACTAACAACACACAATTTATGTCAGATTATCATGTCAAATTATGTGTGGCATTGGCAGTTTAAGCTGTGCACTTGCACTTAAATAAAACAAAACCAAAAAAACTAGAGCCTAGTGCTCACACGAATAATCGATTAATAGTATTCGCAGCCGTTTTCGCGAATAATCGAATCGGATTTTACTATTCGATTATTCGCCCATAAACAAGATTAAAATTCCGACGTTTTGAAAACTCCCCTTTGAATAACATTGTCTTTATAACGGCAGTCAAACTAATATGCCGGCTAATGCAAGAGTGTTGTTGAGAAATATTTAACTTTAAATAAATCACCTCAAACTGCTACTGATGTTTCAAAATTGAACATAAATTAGCGCAAAATATCTCTTGATTACTATTGTTGGTTATCCTAGTTCTAAGATTACAAATTACTAGTTGTGCGTTGTAAAATCTACTAAGACGAACTGACCCGGATATAGGACTAATCAACCGGAATCAATTTGGTCTTATTGAACCTTAGTGTAATTTAGTTTTTAAGAATTAAACGTAGACAAAAAACTATCTGTGGATCTATTTTAACCTCATGCCTGGAACTACAGCCCGCTTTGATTAGCACAAGATTATGAGGAGTTATTTTCGCAATTTATTTAGAATTATTTCGAGATAATCCACGTACCAAGTTATGTATAGATTGTGTTGTCAAGTCTCTCAGTGTCGCATCTTGTTTATATAACTAGTGCTGGATAATCAAAGTATTTAACTTTTGATTAGCTGGTATAAATAGAAACATGTTATTGTCCAATCATATGAAAGAAGGTTCACTTCCGATGACTTTCTTTTATTTTGGTACTTCGATTTTTTTATCAATTAGAACTGAAAAGGATTTTTTCTATTAATTACCGACTCTATTGTTCCTCAAAACGCAACCGGCGTGTAATAAATAAGAATGGTATGTCATGAAATACCCTTTCAAAGCGAGGTATTTATAGCACTGTTGTAAATCTGTATTGCAAGAGAGAAAACGGGCAAATTTCACTGACATTGAAGCTGATTTTTTCAATCCAATTTTCTCATTGAAAATATCGTTGACGTAGACGTAATTCAATGACCCATATAAATGGTAAATTGGAAGTTTACACGGATGTGCCATGCCCATCTCATTTTTTTTTTGGCGTGAATCTAATCATGTGAGAAATACACATTTTAAAAACTATTGTTATACATCATTGGAAAGAGGATGAAAAGCACTCTAAGAATCTGGAACGAGCGGACGCCCGAAAGGCTATACGCCCACCAGCAGCAAATTTTTATTGGTGAGCAAAACACCAACAGCAAAAAAGTCAGAAAGCCAGGAACCAATGATTGAAATTTCATGAAATTCGAACCCATCCAAGATCTCATCAATATGAACAAGCATACCAAGTTTCATTGAAATCCGATGAAAACTGTGGTCTTTATTGTGGCCACAAGCAATTGTGGACGGACGGACGGACGGACGGACGGACGGGGTCAACCGCAATATACGTCCACATTATATGTGGGCATATAACAAAAATTGTGGCCTGTATCGCGCCCACCCTACAAGCTGAATTTGACAAATTCTCACTAAGAAAGGGGGCATAACTCACCAACCGTAAAAGTCAGAAAGCTGATTTTCGAAAGGAACCAAGATTTTATGATGATAGAGACACATACCAAGTTTCGAAAAGATTGGACAAAAATTGTGGCCTGTATCGCGCCCACAAGCTGAATTTGACGAATTTTCGCTAAAAAAGAGGGCATAACTCACCAACCATAAAAGTCAGACAGCTGGTTTTCGAAAGGAACCGAGATTTTATGATGACAGAGACACATACGAAGTTTCATTGTAATCCGATGAAAACTGTGGTCTCTATTGTGGCCACAATTAATTGTGGACGGACGTCTGGATGGACGGACAGGGTCAACCGCAATATACGTCCACATTATATGTCCAAAGTTGTTGATTTTGCTGTTTTCGGACAGTTATAAAACCTGAAGTAGACTTCGTATCAATTGGTAGCCAAGGTCAATGACCTTTGACCTACTAAATGTCAAGGTTACCAAAGGTCAAGGTCACGAGATATAAGCCTTCAAACATTGAAAGAATTCAACCAGATGTTGCAAAAAAGCAAAATTGAAATTAAAAAATCGGCTCCCATTCTTTTTTGCGCAATCAAACGGACTTACAAAATAAGCAAACATTATGTCAATCGGAATAAACCCTGAGGCCCCATTTTTAGTTTTACAAAAAACATAAATTTTCAATATTGTAGCCAAAGTATCACTTCTGGTCTAAATTTTTTTGTTTAAATCGTCCATTTTTCAAAATATACTGTTCAGCACAAGTTTCAATAACCGGTAGTAGAGCGGAAAAAAGAGATCTGAAATTTGCACCCTCTTAGCACGTAAACCGAAAGTGGCGCAAGATATTTTACAATGCCATTTTGTTTAGACTTATAGTCCCTCTATGCAACAAAAATTTTAACTCAATCGGACAAAACTTTAAAAAAACGTTAAAAAATTCAAAATAGGCCAAAAAAATGTCTGCTAAAAAATTTCGAAATTCGAAATTATTTAATTGCTATCCTATTGGATATTGTATGTAGATTCTGAAAATGAAAACCCGACCAAAATCGTGCTAAGATTGCTCCCTCCACAGCCGAAAAACAGTTTTTTGCAAATGTTGCACTTCTGGTTATGCAAAAATGTTCTAATCTATATTCATTAACAACTTTGCAACTACAGACGGTCTAGGAAAGTTGAATAGTTGCTGCATGTCAAAAAAATCAACAACAAAAAAAATTCGAAAACAAACTGAGATTTTGCTGAAAGCCCTTCTATACCTGTACATGTTCTATCTATATTGCTATATCCATATTCTAGAATTTACATCTTACAACTAATGCAGATCACTAATACATAATATTCAATACAGCAATGTAACACTCCCATAAATCTTTCAGAGCCAACCTACTGCATGCAACACCCCGACTGAATGACTGACAAATGCTAACCTAGAGCTTTTGTACTTAACGATCTCAAACACTGCACGTGCCAAACATCTCATTGGACAAAAATTCATAACAACTATGAATGTTAGACTCTGACATACCAAATACCATACAGTTTACATGACAAAGCCCGGCTTTACTACTCAAGTGCAACCAAATGTAACCACACTTATGTCTAACAAGCCGTTGCCAAGCAAGATACGCCCACTTTAAAATATATTTTCTATTTTAACACAGGCGAAAACATTATTTAGGTCTAATCGAAGTTCTCATCAATATAAATGTTCACATCAAATTTGAATCAAATCAGATGAAACCTAGTCTCTATTGTATTTACTTGCTAATTTTCATGAGTTTGGACTAAGTCAAGGGCAATAACTCAAATATAGTTCATCAAAAAAATAGTAAATATTGAACTTGTTCAAGATCTCACCAATAAAAATGATCACATCAAATTTCTTTCAAATCAAATAAAAAATGCATTGTTTATCGCAATCACAAGCCAATTTCGCAGTGTTTTGACTAAGTCAAGGGCAATAACTCAAAAACAGTTTTTAAAAAAATCGTCAATTTCAAACTTGACCAAGATCTCATCAATTTCAATGATAACACCAAATTTCATTCAAATCAGATGAAAACTGTTGTCTCTGTGGTGTTCACAAGTCTGTTTTGACACGTTTTGACTAAGTCTAGGGCAATAACTCAAAAACTGTTCATCGAAAAATTGCATATTTGGAATTTGTCCAATTTGTCATCAATATAAATGATCACAGCAAGTTTCATTCAAATCCAATGAAAATTGTAGTTTCTATAGCGTCTACAAGCCAATTTTGACGTGTTTTGACTAAGTCAAGTACAATAACTCCAAAACCGTTCTTTGAAAAATCGCCAAATTTGAACTTGTCTGAGATCTCATTAATATAAATGATCACAGCAAGTTTCATTCAAATCCAACAAAAACTGTAGTCTCTATCGTGTTCACAAGCAATTGTGGAGGGAAGGACGGACATACGGCGCTATAGATTATATTTAGTAAAAGGTTCTTAACGAACCAACTCTTTTGTATTAGATAGCTTGAAACAAACTGCACCCCTGTCGTTAGAGTGACTCCCCTTCGTTCTCACTTCACCCGTGCATCTCCACTGGACAACATGTTGTTTTCATCAATAAACAACTATGTATTACTTACAATCCATCCTAGTGATGAATTGAGTCTGACTTGCTGAGATTCCCTACCTTTACCTTTTACTGGCGCAGGGGTGACAACAATATACGACCTCATTACAATGTGGGCGTATGAAAAGGAAATGAATCCACAATCTATCTTCCATGTTCTAAATCCCT
>JAUJPP010000002.1:5404329-5425934 GCA_030562195.1 Nipponacmea schrenckii
TACATTATTAACAATCTATCACGCAAAAACATTTCACAATATCTTTCATTTTTATTAAAACTAAATGAATATTACACTTTGTATATTACATTAAGCAAAAATTTCGTTTCGTAAAATGAGAGATGTTTTCTGTTTCCTGTTTTTTCTTTTCTGTTTCCTGTTTTTTCTTTTCTGTTTTGTGTTTTTTCTTTTCTGTTTTTTCTACCGTGCATTATCTTTTTTATGCAAATCATAGCCCTCATTAATATTCATGAGATAAAAAGTTACGCTTGCACGACTGGCAACATCCGAGCTAGTATGTTTACATTGGTGGTATAATTTGTTTTGTGATTTGATTTTCAGAATAATTCGCAGAATGTAAAATAATTTGGAAGCAGGGCATCCTTAAGAAAATTTTCAACATCAGCCTGAATGCCTGAATAGTATAGAAGCAACATTAGATTTAGAGCTAAACAATGAAATGAATTTTAACCTTGAAAATTGTGTCGTTAATCTGTCAAAATTTTGGGTTTACTCCCATTACTCATAATTCCCATTTCTCATAATTAATTATTTATGGTTTAGTGCATCTTTAAGCCCTAGCTGTACCCCTATAGAGACATGGACATAACCCATAATTTTGGCAATAGTATTCTTTAATCTCAATCTCAATGATATAAACACTCAATATTTAATAACAATAACAAAAATTATTTAAAAAAATAATATTAAAGCACTTATTTATATGGAAGGGAATAGCTGCCATAATTAGAAGCAATGAACAAGTGTTTAATTCCATTGTAATACGTCAAATGACATGTGTGATAAAACAAGATACATTAATATAAAAAAACATATGACAACTTTTGTTAAAGTAAATTGTTTTAAAACAAAAGTTTTATGTTTAACGGTAAGATCACTCTTGTTTTTGTAGAATATACTATTACTAAATACATTTTTCATTAGATGTATGTCACAAACCCCCCTCCATAACACATTGGTTATTTGTCGCGTGCAGTTTCTCTAATTACATTTCACTTTTGTCATATCTATTTTGTCGTATCTTTTACGTTCATCACATGACCATCACGTGACCAAAAAATAGAAATCATTTAAGAACTGCTCCCAGTCGAATTTATAGTCTTGTTCTTCATGACAGACGGTGAATGAATTTTCGACACCAATTGCCATGATAATAATAATGATTTTTTATTCTGGTCAACAATTTATTATGCATAACATTTTCGATTTCTCATTTAAGTTCTATTGTTGAAGCCTTTGCTTAAACTGTCTCGCTGCTAAAGCCCCTTTCCAGAATATTTTTTGCTTTTCTTTATTTTTTTGGCATTTATCTATTTGGACACATCGTTCGGAAATAAAATATAGTTCACCGCTTCAAGAGATAATCAAGACCCTTAATTTAGATACTTGTACTTAGCAGACAACATAAGCAAGGTTGTGGAGCTACTGAAACAAGCTGCATCCCACCTCACTTCAAATTCCGAGGTTTTGTCTGAGCCAGAAAACCAGTCACAAACCACCGATAAGGAGTCAACTAATAATACTATCCGTCAAGAAATGTGTCGCCTGTTTTCTCTTTATAAGGCTAGTACTAGTACCGTGGCCTAATAGTAGTAGTGGAATGGAGAGGAGCCGATTTTTTGGTGGCAGGAGTACCAGTAGTAGTAGCTTTTGTGGGGGGGGGGGGGTGTTTTCTGGCACAGGCAAATTATCGGAATTTGAAGTGAGGTGGGATGCAGCTTGTCTTAGAAGCTCCGCGACCAAAAAATCAAATGTGTCTAAATAGATCAGTGGAATTCAACCTTTTCAAGCAATGTCCCCATTTTTTGGTTAATGAAAAGTCCGCGTCTCCTATTTCATTTCAAATATTGACTTTAAAGGCCTTGCATTAAATCTCAAACCATAACATGTTCACAGACACAACAGTTTTTTTTTTTTTTGCGATTATATGTTGTTCGCCGGACATAAAAGTTTTCCGACATCCCCAAGGTTGAAAACCACTGAAATAGATAAATGCCAAAAAATAAAGAAAAGAAAAACAATTCTTAACCTGGAAAGGGGCTTTAGCAAAGAGACAGTTTAAGCAAAGGCTTAAATAAGCGAACTTGTATGGGAAATCGAAAATGTTATGCGTAATAAATTGTTGACCCAAATAAAGAATCATTATTATTATCATGGAATTGGTGGCGAAAATTCATTTACCGTCTGTCATGAAGAACAAGACTATAAATTCCACTGGGAGCAGTTCTTAAATGATTTCTATTTTTTGGTCACATGATGGTCATGTGATGAACGTAAAAGATACGACAAAATAGATATGACAAAAGTGAAATGTTAAAAGAGAAACTGCACGCGACATATAACCAGTGTGTTATGAAGGGGGGTTTGTGACATACATCTAATGTAAAAAGTTTTTAGTAATATTATATTCTACAAAAACAAGACTGATCTTGCCGTTAAACATACAACTTTTGTTTTAAAACAGTTTACTTTAACAAAAGCAGTCATATGTCTTTTGATATTAAGGTATTTTGTTTTATTACACATGTCATTTGACTAATTACAATGGAATTAGACACTTCTTCATTGCATCTAATTATGGCAGCTATTCCCTTCCATATATTTATGCACATATTTAAGCACTTTGATTAAATCAATTAAATTTCATCAAATGACCGACTG
Source organism: Nipponacmea schrenckii (assembly GCA_030562195.1). Classification (NCBI taxonomy): domain Eukaryota; kingdom Metazoa; phylum Mollusca; class Gastropoda; family Lottiidae; genus Nipponacmea; species Nipponacmea schrenckii. Next base: position 5,407,012 of record JAUJPP010000002.1, read on the forward strand.
AATCCAAATATTCAAAACAGTCTTCTTTTGACTGACCAACTGGTTCTTTAATCGTTCCAACCTATTGTCAATTTCCGTATAAACTCGTCATTTACATCTAACGGCACCACCAAAGTGTGTTTAACTTCGCCCTTTCGGCCATTTCAACTTTCTTTATTGTGGACATGAAGTTGAAAATAGTTGGATAATTATGGGTTAATTATGGGTGAACATTTTGTTCAAGCGACTGTGAAATCCTTCTAAATTGTTGTTGGTGCGGGGCCCGACTGTGTTGTAATGGTTCCAAACATGGATGGGAAATCTGGCATCATCACCAACCCAGGTAGTTGTGATATAGTCATGGAAGGAAAGTTTCTTCTCTACATCCACGTTTCTTGGACTGTATCAATTGATAATAATGGCAGACTGACAGCGCACCAAAACTGATATCATCTAATGAAGTTATGGTTCATTCCCGGGAAGTCACCGCTTTGGTCAAAACTACTCATGCAGATACAAAAAACGGTGCCTTCCCGAGAATTTTGCCAAAAAATGGATTTTGAGAACAATAGGCTTACTGGGTGTTATCAAAGAACATTTAAGCCGATTTAATCGGGTTATAGCCAATTAAACAAAATTTTTAGAATAATTCAATTAATCATTTTATTTATTTCAGTTTCAGTAAAAACGAAACAGTCCGCAAACTCGTAAATAGTAACTAGATTTTCACATATCGCTGTCTGCTTTGTCTAGATTCCAGAGTCTTGTACTTTTTTTGTGAGGTTGATGGCCGGCAGCATATTGAACCATCCGTATCTCAATTATATCCTGTTCTGCTAATCAGTTTCTTTACACTACTATGTCAACCTTCTAAATTGTTATTTGTCCTAGTTGAATCTGAGACCTAATGGTTCCATTCATGCAATTCATGCGCGCCCTCCAACCATTGACTGGTCACGTATTCGGCAAGCTCTACCAATCTGGGTTCGTTTGGCATCGCCCATGAAAAAACTCATTTGCCATATCACTTGACACCATTGCACATCTTGAACCTGAATTTCAACAATTTAATCAAAGATGCCAAACAGTGAGTGACACCGATAATTCGTCATGTAAATTCAAATTAGTGAATGATTTTCATGAATTTATGTCACTGATAATGAGCTCTTAACACCTTTAATCTTGCGGCAGCATTACTTAAAATCATCAAAGAAAACAAAACGGTGACTTCCCAGGAATTGGAAATTTTCTAGCGGTGACTTCCCGAGACACCGAAGTTACATGTATTTAACCAAAAAGGTTGATTGAAGCCAGTTAACATCAAACGAATTTGGGATAGGAAATACATGAATATATCAAACAAACCCTAAAGAAACTGTAGAAAGCTGAGTAACTTAAATTATTAATTGTGTTAGTCGTTAATCCATCTACTGGTCTGCTTGGACTGTTCAATTTATACTATAGGTATTTATTATTTTCAGAACTTAATTTAATTTTTGAGTACTCGGATTATGAGTAATGGCTACACACCAAATTTTGACAATTACCAAGCCTGATCACGGACTACAGGCTCAGACCATATGTTCAGACTTGTTAACGGTATAATAAAGAGTTATCTCCCCATGAGGCGAATTAATTTCTTTACATTCTGGTGAATATTTAAGAGTGTCATGACCTATAAAATTTGCATAAAAAAGATAATGCACGGTAGAAAAAACAGAAAAGAAAAAACACGAAACAGAAAACATTTTGCTTAATGTAATATACAAAGTGTATATATTCATTTAGTTTTATATAATAAAAATGAAAGATCTTGTGAATGTTTTTGCGTGATAGATTGTTAATAATGTAAAATGTTATAAGAAAAATAAGACATATCTTCTGACATTAGTTTAATTTAACTTAGTTAAATCATTAGCGGTATTTTGTTGGATGAATTTATGGTATAATGCACAATGTAATTTAACTTTTGTAGCGTAAATGTTGTCTTAGTGATATGTTTATATCTTTGGATATTGGCCCTAATATACCTCCATAAACTTCACACTATTAATAATTTTTCTTTGTCTGTATATTTTTATTACTTTAATATGAAAACATTGATAACTTTAATTATATTAGTGTTCTATGTTAGTGAAACATAGTCAGTGTCTGACTAAAATAAACAATATTTACAATAAAAATATCCAGTCTATTACACTAGTTTACTAGGAAATTTATCGCAGGTATTATTGATTGATGCACGACTTTCACAAAAGGTTTGCTTCTATTATAAAAGATACATTCACAATTTCAAGCCGGTCGTCGGCAGATGTCAAGTGTTCTGAAGTTAAAACTAAATAAAGCCAATGTTTACATGCGATATCTGATTTAGGCTATTGATATCGGGACGAATCAAATAAATTTTAGTAAGATAAAACCTTTATTAGGACTACCGGTATTTAAATATTTTGTCAATATGAGGATATGGCCTTCCAACATAATGTAGGGTAGGAAATCCATTTCAGAATTTGACCTACTTAATCGGAGATTTTCTTTGGAAAGTCAGAAGAGAAGACTGTCGTCAAGATATTGACTCTCACTATTTTACATCATAATAACATTGTTTGACGAATGCACTGCATACTTTGATAATATAATAACACAAACACAAACCTTCGTGAAATAAAAAAAGAAAGAAATTTAAGCTGTAGAAATGACAAGATCGACATAATTTATTCAATTTCAGACCGAGGTTAAACTCGACAATCCAGTCCTTCTGATATCTATGTAATAGTAATTAGTCTGGGTGACAGAGACTACAATTCGCGGGTTTATTGAATTTACGCATTTTGATTGGTCTGTCGAATTGTCAATATTGTCGGCTGGAAAATAAGTACAAGACTGTTACCCTGAAGTTTTATGCTATATCTCGGCCAAAAATTGTCTGATCAGCACCAAAATCGATAGGGATCCTCTTTGTAATGCTATTAACCCATATAACAAAAATAAAAAAGATCCATTGAGAATTGTAGACTGTAGAGTGAGTACAAGAAAAATGTGAACAGACACACACACACGTGACCAGATTTTCGGTTTTGATGGGAGTGACAGACGCCATACTTGTTTTAAGTTTGAAACAAGTATGGCGGATAAGATTTTTTTTTATTATTAATTATTTAATTTATTTTTATAACAGGAGTTCAGCTTTAAAAAAAAAGACTGTATGGATTGAAACTCCACATCAAATCAGCAATGATCTTAGTCAAGCTTCTATCATGGCTACAAGCTGAAATTGATGGGTTTTTGGTTGGTACGTCAAGTGTAGACTGACAGAGATAGGGGCAACCGTAATATACATCTAAACAAGCCGAAATTGGTGGGTAATTAGTAAGTCAAGGACGGACAGAGGGACGGACTGATGTACATAGGGGGAAGGAGGGACAGACAGTTGGACGGACAGAGGGAAGGAGGGATGGACCTAATAAACATTCATATTGTTTTTACTATATCAAGGACAGATGGTCACGGGCAGACCGACAGATGGACAGGGGCAACGTTAGTATACATCATATCCATATTGCTTTAAGTGCAATAACTCAAAAAACATTCGTCGAAAAATCGCCAATTTCGAACTTGTATGAGATCTCATCAATATAAATGATCACAGCAAGTTTCATTCAAATCCGATTAAAACTCTAGTCTCTATCGCATTCACAAGCCAATTTTGAAGCGTTTTGACTAAGTCAAGTGCAATAACTCAAAAACCGTTTATCGAAAAATCGCCAAATTCGAACTTGTTCGAGATCTCATCAATACAAATGATCACAGCAAGTTTCATTCAAATGCGACAAACACTGTAGTCTCTATCACGTTCACACGCAATTGTGGACGGACGCGTTTTTACAAAAATAGCGATGGCCCATCGTAATACGCCCACCATTGGCAGCCTTAGTTATTCAGGCGGTGGACAAGAGGTATCAGTAAATACAATATTTTAAATGAAAAAGGCTCAAATCATGCTTTGTCAAAATCTATCAAGAAACCAGATCTCTATCAAGTCTACAAAGAATCAGAGGCTGATAAAGTGAACACGTTTTAAAGAACAAGGGCAATAACTCAATAAATATTTTTTGATTAGTCTGATTTTCAATAGGGTCTATCCTCGAGTTATAACAAACACTCACACCAAGTTTCATCAAATTCCATCAAGAACCAGGCTCCTTATCGTGTTCACAAGGAATTTTAGGACAAGGGCAATAACTCATAGTAAATATTTTTCGATTGGTTTCATTTTCGATAGGCTTCATTCTTGGGTCATTACAAAGACTCATTTCAAGTTTCATTCAAATCTGTCAAGAAATGTGGTCTCTATCGTGTTCACAACAATTGTGGACAGGCAGACAGACAGACAGACAGACAGACGGACAGACAGGGGCGACTACAATATACGCCCACATTTATGTGTGGGTGTATAAAAACTATTCTTGTGAAAATTTCCATTTTCGAACTTGACCGAGATATCCTTAATATATACATGTATACCAAGTTTCATTAAGATCGGATAAAAACTGTAGCCTCTATTGTGGATGCAACCCAAATTTGATGCCTTTTTTTCTAAGTCAAGGGCAATAACTCAAAAACCGTTCATGTGATGATTTCCATTTTCGAACTTGACTGAGATATCATCAATATATACATGTATACCAAGTTTCATTAAGATTGGATAAAATCTTTAGCCTCTATCGTGGATACAACCCAAATTGGATGCGTTTTTACAAGGGTAATAACTCAAAATCCGCTCATTCGATAATTTCCATTTTCGAACTCGACTGAGATCTGATCAATACAGTGAAACCTCGTTATCTCGACATCGGTAATCTCAATATTCCGTTTAACTCGAGGTCCTTGCGCGGTCCCGGCAATATCCTTCTATAATCCCTAAAAAAAAATACGTTAATCTCGAATTCGGGAAACTCAATAAACTGGATATGTCAACCTAATCTCGCGGTCCCATCAAAAACATTATCAATTAAATCACTATGTGTATCTCGAAGTCATCATCTTACCGATAATACACGTATGTATAATTCTTTGTTATTCATTCACTCACGACAATCACTATAATTAACACCAATTAAATGGCTGATTAGTATTACTCTGTAGGTCTTTAAAACGAAACAATGTCTCTCAATGGTCATTTTCATGTCTCATCATGTGCACAGACGATCTTTTCCCTATTGTTGATGCACTTAGAGAACGACTAGGCACCGTGGATTTAAAAGCTTGATTTCATGTTCAGAAAACGATTATTAGTTTTCAAAAAAATGTAAATAACTTGTAAGATTGAAAAACATTGTTTTATTATTAATATTAATTGTTATTGTTATATAAATTGTTAAATAATGAATAATACATGTAGTATAAATAAAATTATCATTGATACATATCGATCTCGTTATATTTTTATACAAGGGAAATAACTCCACTTAATATATTTCAAGATGGCGGCTAAATCCCATGATTGTTTGTCTCGAGGTACTGTTTATCTCGAAGTATTCTTATAGCACCGCCGACTTCGAGATAACGAGGTTTTACTGTATATACATGTATATAAAGTTTCATTAAGACCGGATAAAAACTGTAGCCTCTATCGTGGATACAACCCAAATTTGAAGCGTTTTAATAAGTCAAGGGCAATAACTCAAAAATTGTTCCATTTTCCATTTTCAAACTTGACCGAGATATCATCAATAAATACATGTATATCCAGTTTCTATAAGATCGGATAAAAACTGAAAAACTGTAGCCTCTATTGTGGATACAACCCAAATTTGACGCGTTTTTACTAAGTCAAGGGCAATAACTCAAAACCGCTCATGCGTCTATATCTATTTTCGAACTTGACCGAGATATCATCAATATATACATGTATACCAAGTTTCATTAAGATCGGATAAAAACTGTAGCCTCTATTGTGGATACAAACCAAATTTGACGCGTTTTTACTAAGTCAAGTGCAATAACTCAAAAAACGTTCATGCGATAATTTCCATTTTCGAACTTGACCGAGATATCATCAATATAAACATGTATACCAAGTTTCATTAAGATCGGATAAAAACTCTAGCCTCTATCGTGGATACAACAAATGTGGACGGACCGACGGACAGGGGCGACGGCAATATACGTCCACATTTCCATGTGGGCGTATAAAAAAAACTAAAACTATTCATGGAAATCGTTAAATTCAAACTTGACCACCATCTTATCTATTTCAATACTCATACCGAGTTTCACCAAATATGTTAAAAGATAGCTTGCCAGGCAAGGTAACATACGCCCACTGGCAGCATTGAATTTGAAAAATAAATAGTGCAATGACTCAAAAACATTCACTAAATGGATATTGAAGTCAAGGGCAAAAACTCAAAAACACCAAGTTTCATCAAAACCATTGAAAATTGTAGCTTCTATTGAACCCACAATAAAATTTGACGCAATCTTACTAATTCCAATGCTCATACAAAGTTTCATTAAAATCCATTGATAATTGTAGCTTCTATAGTGTCTACAGAAAAATGAATTTTTAGGCAATTTTACTTAGTCAAGGGCAATTACTCATAAACTATTCATCAAAAAATCGCCAAATTTGAATTTCGGATAAAAACTGTAGCCTCTTTCATGGATACAACCCAAATTTGGCACCTTTTTACTAAGTCAAGGGCAATAACTAAAAATCCATTCATTCGATAATTTCATTTTTGAATTTGACCGAGATATCATCAATATAAACATGTATACCAAGTTTCATTAAGATCGGATAAAAACTGTAGGCTCTATCGTGGATACAACCCAAATTTGACGCGTTTTTACTAAGTCAAGGGCAATAACCCAAAATCCTTTCATTCGATAATTTCCATTTTCGAACTTGACCGAGATATCATCAATATATACATGTATACCAAGTTTCATTAAGATCGGATAAAAACTGTAGCTTCTATTGTGGATACAACCCAAATTTGACGCGTTTTTACTAAGTCAAAGGCAATAACTCAAAAACCATTCCTGCGAAAATTTCCATTTTCGAACTTGACCGAGATATCCTTAATATATGCATGTACACCAAGTTTCATTAAGATCGGATAAAAACTGTAGCCTCTATCGTGGATACAACCCAAATTTGACATGTTTTTACTAAGTCAAGAGCAATAACTCAAAAACCATTCACGCGATAATCTCCATTTTTGAACTTGACCAAGATATCATCCATATATACATGTATATCAAGTTTCATTAAGATTGGATAAAAACTGTAGCTTCTATTGTGGATACAACACAAATTTGACGCGTTTTTACTAAGTCAAGGGCAATAACTCCTAAACCGTTCATGCGATAATTTCCATTTTTAAACTTGACCGAGATATCATCAATATATACATGTATACCAAGTTTCATTAAGATCGGATAAAAACAGTAGCCTCTATTGTGGATACAACCTAAATTGGACGCATTTTTACTAAGTCAAGGGCAATAACTAAAAAACTGTTCATACGATAATCTACATTTTTGAACTTGACCGAGATATCATCAATATATACATGTATACCAACTTTCATTAAGGGGGTTGACAACCTTATCGTTCGAAGTGTATTTCAATCAAGAAACGCATTTAGTTTATATCCATTCTATTTGACATTAAAAAAAACTCATGTATGAAAAATTTTAGCTCAATCGCTTCAGTAGTTCGTCTGATATCCGTCCGTGAAGATAATCTATTTATAGAACAAAACGGGGTATTCCTCTATGTAGACGTACAAATTACGTTGTCAGTTGCCATTTGTGATTACAACGTCATCGGCTAAATAAACATTCTCTACGTTTGCCGGTCAGTTATTGTTAATATCGGCACGCGAAGTAAGAGTTTGTGTATCGGGGGAATCCAGAAGTCACGTGATGTCCCATAAATCATTACGTCACATGAAAACAGAGAAAATTTTATGATTGGTGGGTGGAAGGGTTTTGACATGTGCTAATCCATTGTTTTAGCACTCCATTTATGTGGATATCGGTGCATATCGATGCCTAAAAGGTGCTTAAAGATTTCTACAGCATGAAAGAAAATCTTTTAACAACATGATCGTTAATTACGTTAGGTTTACTTGTGTTTGCAAAATGTTTAAAAAAACTGCCATTTTTCCAAAAGCATATCTCGCTTACAATTTATCCGATTTTTACAAACTTTGGCTTCAGCTAAAGCTTACGATGTCCTCTATAACTTTACGTTGGCTTTTTTTTATAAAATGAATAGTTTTTTAAAAATTCAATTTTTCGTAAATGCACTCCCAAAATTTTGATTTCTATCAATATCTTCAGAACAAAACAAAATTTTCCAAAAAGCCAACGTAATTTTGTGGAGATATATGTAGACTTGCGTTGTGCAAAATTTCAACCTTCTATATTAAATAGTCTAGTAGATATGCTAATTTTAAGGGAATAATTGACGTTTTTTTCGTTCATCTTTCATACCCTATTTCTCAAAGTTGAAATGTCATAAAGAAATAAATTTTATATTTTTGGATAGCTGAAGGTCCCCTCTTTCCATTGATATTTAAATATTTCAGATAGGTGGAAAAGAAGTTGTTAAAATAGCCTATTTTTTGTACATAGGTTTAGGGTTGTCAACCCCCTTAAGATCGGATAAAAACTGTAGCCTCTATTGTGATACAACCCAAATTTGACGCGTTTTTACTAAGTCAAGGGCAATAACTCAAAAACTGTTCATGCGATAATTTCCATTTTCGAACTTGACCGAGATATCATCAATATATACATGTATACCAAGTTTCATTAAGATCAGATAAAAACTGTAGCTTCTATTGTGGATACAACAAATGTCGACGGACCGACGGACGGACCGACAGGGGCGACGGCAATATACATCCACATTTTCATGTGGGCGTATAAAAACATTCACTGAATTAATATTGAAGTTAAGAGCAAAAACTCAAAAACTGTTCATGGAAAATTGTCAAATTAGAACTTGACCACCATCTTATCTATTTCAATACTCATACCAAGTTTCATCAAATCTATTAAAAAATTGTAGCTTATTTTTCACCTACAAATATTTTTGACGCAATTTTACTAAGTCAAGGGCAATAACCCAAAAACCATTTGTTAAAAAAAGTCAGAAATTCAAATTTGACTAATGTCTTATCAATTCTGATGCTTACACCAAGTTCCATCAAAATCCTTTGAAAATTAAAGCTTCTTATTGCAACCACAATAGAATATTGACGCAATTTTACTAAGTCAAGGGCAATAACTTAAAACAATTCATTGAAAAACTGTCAAATTCAAACTTGACTGAAGCCTAATCAATTCCAATGCTCACACCAAGTTTCATCAACATCCTCTGAAAATTGGAGGATTTATTGCATCGAAACTAAAATTTTAACAAGATTTTTCTAAGTCAAGGGCAATAACTCAAAAATCGTTCATGCGATAATTTCCATTTTCGAACTTGACCGAGATATCATCAATATATGCATGTATACCAAGTATCATTAAGATCGGATAAAAACTGTAGCTTCTATTGTGGATACAACCCGAATTTTTTACTAAGTCAAGGGCAATAACTCAAAAAACGTTCATGCGATAATTTCCATTTTCGAACTTGACCAAGATATCCTTAATATATACATGTATACCAAGTTTCATTAAGATCGGATAAAAACTGTAGCCTCTATTGTGGATACAACCCAAATTTGACACGTTTTTACTAAGTCAAGGGCAATAACTCAAAAACCGCTCATGCGATTATTTCTATTTTCGAACTTGACCGAGATATCATCCATATATACATGTATACCAAGTGTCATTAAGATCGGATAAAAACTGTAGCCTCTATTGTGGATACAACCCAAATTTGACGCATTTTTACTAAGTCAAGGGCAATAACTCAAAAACCGCTCATGCGATTATTTCTATTTTCGAACTTGACTCAGATATTATCAATATATACATGTATACCAAGTTTCATTAAGATCGGATAAAAACTGTAGCCTCTATTGTGGATGCAACAAATGTGGACGGACGGACGGACGGACGGACGGATGGACGGACGGACGGACGGAGGGACTGACGGACTTTAAGATTTGATAAAAACGTTAGCCTCTATTGTGGATACAAACCAAATTTGGCACGTTTTTACTAAGTCAAGGACAATAACTTGACTGAGATCTGATCAATATAAACATGTATACCAAGTTTCATTAAGATCGGATAAAAACTGTAGCCTCTATCGTGGATACAACCCATATTTGACGTGTTTTTACTAAGTCAAGGGCAATAACTCAAAATCAGTTCATTCGATAATTTCCATTATCAAACTTGACTGAGATATCATCAATATATACATGTATACCAAGTTTCATAAAGATCGGGTAAAAACTGTAGCCACTATTGTGGATACAACCCAAATTTGTCAAAAACCGTTCATGCAATAATAATTTCCATTTTCCAACTTGACAGAGATATCATCAATATATACATGTATACCAATCTAAATTAAAATCGGATAAAAACTGTAGCCTGTATTGCGGATACAACAAATGTGTACGAACCGACGGACCGACAGGGGCAACGGCAATATACATCCACATTTCCATGTGGGCGTATAAAAACTACAGCTTCTATTGCGTACACACCGTAAATTTGAACATTTTCTCATTAAATCAAGGGCAATAACTCATGAACAGACATCTGGCGAGATATTATCAAGATGAATACACATACTAAGTTTCAATCAAATCGGATGAAAACTATAGCTTCTATTGCATACACAAGTACATATTAACGTTTTTTCATTTAATCAAGGGCCATAACTCATAAACTGACATCTGGAATCGCACCATTATGAACTTGTCCGAGATGTTATTAAGGAGGTTGGAGCGAATAACCTAATTAAATTAGAAGTTGCTAATTTTTTGCATGGTGGTAGCTTAAAGTATCAGTATTGAGAAAATGCAAAATTTAGCATAGGTCACCGACTTATTTTTTGAGATAGAGGGCGTTATTTCTGTAGGGGTGGTGCACAATACTTGACCTACTTCTGACTCTCAATTCACAGTGTTTTTACACTTCTATAATATTGATTTTTGCAAAAAAACAACATAATGTGATTCCAGACATTTCAGTAATACTTTGGTATCAGCAATATGCTAAAATACAAATTTTCAGACAAAAAACGTTTGGCAGGCCAGTTAGTAATTAAGCTTCCCGAGACACTCAAAAGACCTATAACTTGCTTATCGTAAATTAAAATCTGTAAAAAAATTTAACTTTATGTACTCAATTATATAAGAAATCATGTAAGCCCAAAAAATTAGGGGGTCACCGAACTCATTCTCTGAAAAATCAAGCCTGAAGAGAGGTGGGGTCCAACACGATAATGAGCTAAAGGGAGATAACTCTTTCAGTTCATTACTTTTTATTCATAATATATTCACAGTCACACAATGACTAGTTTTTCCCCACCGAAAAATGATAAATCAGATAGTTCAATGCTCTCAACACCAACTGAAGAATCGGGTTCACGAAAACTAGGTGTCGGAGAATGTTTATTTTACCAGGAAGAATGTTGCTATCCATGACTTTGTCTGGTGTCGTCATTACGTTTGTAGGGTCGTGAAAGGAAGATTTGTCGAAGACACATTAGACTGGCTTTCTACTGTACATGTCCTCACCGATGAAACTTTTGTTTATTTCTCAAACTGTGATTACTTCGCGAAATTACCCTTTTTTCGAGAATTTAATGCTTTCGCCATGACATGGAATGTAGGTAAAGACGCGAGTATGGGACGTAACTCCGTCTGCAGTTTCTCGCGACTTAAGATCAATACACATACCAAGTTTCATTCAAATCGGATAAAAACTACAGCTTCTATTGCGTACACAAGTAAATTTTAACATTTTCTCATTAAATCAAGGGCAACAACTCATAAACAGACATCTGGCGAGATATAATCAAGATGAATACACATGCCAAGTTTCATTCATATACAGTACATTTTGACGTTTTTTCATTTAATCAAGGGCCATAACTTATAAACCGACATCTGGAATCGTGCCATTTTCGAACATGTCTGAGATATTATCAAGATGAATACACATACCAAGTTTCATTAAAATCGGATGCAAACTTTAGCTTCTATTGTGTACACAAGTAAATATTAACGTTTTTTCATTTAATCAAGGGCCATAACTCATAAACTGACATCTGGAATCGTGCCATTTTCGAACTTGTCAGAGATATTCTCAAGATAAATATACATACCAATTTTCGTTCAAATCAAATAAAAACTACAGCTTTTATTGCATACACAAGTAAATTTTAACATTTTCACATTAAATCAAGGGCCATAACACATAAACCCACATCTGGAATCGTGCCATTTTCGAACTTGTCCGAGATATTATCAAGATGAATACACATACTAAGTTTCATTCAAATCGGATAAAAACTACAGCTTCTATTGCGTACACAAGTAAATTTTAACGTTTTTTCATTTAATCAGGAGCCATAACTCATAAACCAACATCTGGAATCATGCCATTTTCGAACTCAAGATGAATACACATACCAAGTTTCATGCAAATCGGATAAAAACTACAGCTTCTATTGCGTACACAAGTAAATTTTAAATGTTTTTTCATTTCATCAAGGGCCATAACTCATAAACCGACATCTGGAATCGTGCCATTTTCGAACATGTGTGAGATATTATCAAGATGAATACACATACCAAGTTTCATTCAAATCGGATGCAAACTATAGCTTTAACTCATAAACCGACATCTGGAATCGCGCCATTTTCCAACATGTTCGAGATATTCTCAAGATAAATACACATACCAATTTTCGTTCAAATCGGATAAAAACTACAGCGTCTATTGCATACACAAGTAAATTTTAGCATTTTCTCATTAAATCAAGGGCCATAACACATAAACCGACATCTGGAATCCTGCCATTTTCGAACTTGTCCGAGATATTATCAAGATGAATACCCATACCAAGTTTCATTCAAATCGGATAAAAACTACAGCTTCTAATGCATACACAAGTAAATTTTAACGTTTTTTCATTTAATCAAGGGCCATATCTCATAAACCGACATCTGGATTCGTGCCATTTTCGAACATGTGTGAGATATTATCAAGATGAATACACATATCAAGTTTCATTCAAATCGGATAAAACCTCTGGCCTGTATTGCGTACACAAGTAATTGTTGACGGATGGACAGACGGGTGTGATGGCAATAAACGTCCACATTTTCATGTGGGCGTATAAAAACCGTTCATCTAAAAATCTTATCAATTCCAATGCTCATAACGAGTTCGTTAAAATCCATAGAAGCTTCTTTTGCATCAACAATAAATTTTGACGTGATGTAACTAAGTCAAGGGCAATTACTCTAAAACCGTTCATCGAAAAATCATCAAATTTGAAACCTGACCATCGCCTTATCAATTTCAATGCTAATACTAAGTTTTGTTTAAATCCATTGAAAATTGTAGCTTCCATTGCATCAACAATAAATTTTGATGTGATGGAACTAAGTCAAGGGCAATAACACAAAAACCGTTCATCGAAAAATCTTCAAATTCAAACTTGACTAACGTCTTATCAATTCCAATGCTAACACCAAGTTTCATTAAAATCCATTGAAAATTGTAGTTTCTATTGTGTCTACAACAAATATAGAGGTAGGGGCAATAACTCAAAAAGCGTTTATCAAAAAATTGTCCAAATCAAACTTGACTACCGTCTTATCAATTCAAATGCTCATACCAAGTTTCATTAAAATCCATAGAAAATTGAAGCTTCTATAGTGTCTACAACAAATGAATTTTTACACAATTTTACTTAGTCAAGGGCAATTACTCATAAACTATTTATCTAAAAATCGTCAAATTCGAAACCTAACTACCGCCTTATCAATTCCAATGTTCATACCAAGTTTCATCCGAATCCATTGAAAATTGTAGCTTCTATTGCATCAACAATAAATTTTGACGTGATTTAACTAAGTCAAGGGCAATAACTCAAAAACCATTAATTGAAAAATCATCAAAATCGAACTTGACTGCCGTCTTATCAATTCTAATGCTCACACTAAGTTTTATACAAATCACTTGAAAATTGTAGCTTCTATTGTGTCTACAACAAATGTTGACAGACCGAAAGACCAACGGACAGGGGCGACGACAATATACATCCACATATTCATGTCTATTGAATGTTATTTGGAAACTGATTTTTGAATTTGTTATTTTATTGTAATGCAAGAAAAGTTTGAATGGTCATATATTGTAATCTTGTGAAAGCCCTGGATTAAGATTTATCCATTGATATACTATATTTTGTTGTATGATATACTTTCCATTTTATTAACATTAGAAAATTGCAAATTTTATCGTTAAAAGCTGTTTGTTGAATTATGCGTTAGGTGGATCTGCATGACACGAGTTTCAGCGAACCGATTATGCTTTAAGTTTAAACAACTTATACTCTGTAAAATAACCTTACTATCCTACCGATACTTTGTGGGACAGTTTAAAAATGTATATCAAAACTGTTATGCACTGCATCAGAAACTCACAAAGTCTGTGGATCTAGTTTGAATTTCTATTTCCTGATGACTGCTTCTTTATCAAACTTAAAAGTCAAATTTAATAATTTAGTCATCATGACTATTCAACATTCCTTGACGTTCTGTTCTGGCAAGTAATATTCCAAGTACTTTGGACCATTTTTGCTAAATCACAAGTGTCTCATTGATTGCAAAACGTGCAAAATAAAGTAAATTGGCTGTAGAAGATGCACTTTCCAAGTTGATTTTCTTAAACCAAATTGTGCAATTTTTGAAAAATTTTTCTAATTGATCTAAAAATTTCAAATGTAAAGATAGGCTTATAAAGTAAACAAAAACAAGTGGATGCCTAGAAAGATACGCCCATTTTAAAGTATATTTCTGTTTAAACACAGGTTTGGGCCTAATCCAAGATCTCATTATTATACATGATTACACCATATTTCATTTGAATCAGATGAACACTGTAGTCTCTATCATTGATTTTCACTTCCAGTTGCACTTCTTCTGATAGAATTGATTTATGTCAACAAAATCTATATTGATCAGTATTAATATTATTATTAGGCCTACATACATGTGTTATCCTACTATACCGATACAAGGAGAATCAGGCCATGTTATAATTGAATCCATGGAATAAGGTTGAACTACTCTTTCAGTCGCCAATTTTGTTTTTATAATTTATCTCGCTTATCAAATTCCAAGCTGCAGTGCCAGCTGAAAAAAGTGCAAATAATTTTAAGACAGACTACATACGCCCACATTAATTAGTGTGGGCGTATAAAAAGGACCTTGGACACAGATACCTTAATACTTGGGCCAGTTTATCCTAAAAAATTAAATGTTAGTTAAATAAAAGAACATTTTTAAGGAACTTTTATATGATTGTTTTAAGAGGGTTTATGTATATCTTTCGATCAGTAGAAGCATAAATTTTCAGACATATGTAGACATTTTAAAATAATTAATAATATGAAAAAATTTTGGGATGATCTTGATCTTTGTTGAGCCTTAAAGGTAATAACCCTCAAATAATCAACAATGCTTTTATTTTGTAATTCTGATGTCTACTTTCGGTTAATTGACCTAATAACTTTCAAATTTGATAGTAAATTTCTTGTGACAGTGAGCTTACTTTTTGCAAGGTTAGAGGTCATTCGCCTTCTACTGATACTGTCATATGTGATGTCTGATGAATACTTCTGTTTACATAACCTTCCAAAAAATAACAATGTTTTTTTGACTGATCTGGCATCTGATGTATGTAACTTGGAAAGTCTCTTGCAATTGAATCACATAAGCAAAATCCCACCCTCTGCCATTTTCAATAGATTTCATCCATGGGTGATAACAAACAATTTCAGTAAGGCTCCTTAAAATCCATAAAGAATTGTGCCTTGTAGACTGTTCACAAGCAATTGTAAACAGACCAATGAACTGAAGGAACAATGAAGGGATAAATGGACAGACATACTGATGGATGGATGGATGGATGGATGGATGGACTGTCAGACAAGGGTGACCAGAATGTACGCTCCACATTTATTTTGGATGCATAAAAATCAGACAAAAACTTTGGCCTCTATTGCCCTTATGATGGACAGACAGGTGCTGACATCAATATACATCTATATTAGCTTGCTGTGAAAAATTGTAGATTTGATTCAAAAGTTTAAATTTTTACCTTGACTCTGTCTGTTTTTTAGGAGGTACCTGTAACAAAATAGCATTAACAATAAGTTATAATATAATATGTAATAAGCTACCAAAAACATTACATGGTCTTACCAGGTTTCATCAACATCAAGTAAAATCTCTTGGTTATTATCATGCAAACATGTTTATCAACTTCAACATAAACATGTCACAAACATATTTAAACAGATAGGCAAACCTAGGAAGAGGATACTTTTAATACTATTGTAGAGTTGATACAAAAATGCAGAATAGATGTATGTAATGATTAAATATAAAATGCTGTCATTAAGATCAACTAAATATTGAGCTGTGGACAATGGTTTTTTGGACGAATTTTGTTTTTCTGTTTCTTTGAACTGTTGGCTACAAAAGTGCAATTTAAACTGCTAACTTCTATTCTTTTTGTAGCTTACTTTTTTTCTTTTTTTTTTCTACAATTTTATTCCTATCCACCTGAAAACTTACAGGTAGATAAGATATTTAGAATTTGAATATCACTTTTCAAATTTTCCAAATCATAACAAGTTTCAACGATATTCGCTCAACAATTTTTACACATTTTGCAATGTGCCACTATCCATTTTGCAGAAATCTTTTATCTAGTTTCATGCAGTAATAGAACACGAGTAATTCATTTCAAATGCAACCACTACACTTTCTGCATAGACACAAAACAAAATCATATTTTTAAAAAATAGTGATGGATATCATAATACGCCCACATTTATAATGGCAGCCAATTTGTCACGGAGGTTGACAAGAGTTATCGGTAAATGAAAGCTTTTCTTGAAGTTTAATTAGACAGAATATAAGGACAATAACCAATACTAAATTTTGATTATCTGATTTTAAATAGAATTCATCCTTTGGTGACAAATACCCCTTGATAAGCTTCATCAAAATCCATCAAGAATTGCTCTTTCTAGAGTGATTACAAGCTAAAATCAATGATTTTTCAAGAACAAGGGCAATAACTCAAATATTGTTTGATTTTGCTGTTTTTCAAAAGGCTTCATCCGGACTTATAACACACTCTCACACATTAATTAACATTATTGCAGAAAAGATAAGACACAAAATATAGATGTTAAGGTAAAATTTATTGGCATTGATATGGCACAGCTGATATGAAAATTTCAATAAAAATACAATTTTTGATTTTGGCTGCCGACATGAAAAATGGCAAGCCAACCAGTTACCAATATAGTATTAAAGTTAGTTTAGTTAATTCCATTATTAAAACCACGAAACCATCCAAATATTTTAAACCATCCAAATATTTTAAACCATCCAAATATTTTAAACCATCCAAATATTGAAACCATCCAAATATTTTAAACCATCCAAATATTTAAAACCATCCAAATGTTTAGAACGATAAAACCATCCAAATATTTAAAACCATGAACATATATACATATGATATATGCTTGACCCTGAGAGTACAGGGGTCAACAAGCATTGGACTTGGGCCTGAGCACCAGCAGCACTCCAAATCCGATTTTATAATCCACTGAGATTAGAAGTGTTGTTCTAAATGCCATACACCAATTCGTACATCAGCTGTACCGCTTTTAATATTCTTAATTATCCTGTAAACGTAATCATCCAAAAGCAGCCTGAAAAATATACAGAGAAAACAAAGCAGAAAAATATCCATATAAAAATTTGGGCAAGGGTGGGTGGGTTTTTATTTTAGTCTGATCTCAAGTTCCAGTGCCTTATTTTTCTAATTTCTAGAAAACCAAAATCTAACCAACCTCTGTAATGGCTGAATTATTAAAGAGGAAGTTTAAGGCTTTAAGCTGCCCCCTATATAACCTTGCAATGTCAGGCCCTTAAGGGAAAGCTAACTGACAGGGACTGTGTATGTAGGCTGGATAATCACGGCTATTTAAAGTGATGGTTTTATGTATTAATGAATTGCTTAAAGAGACTATGATATGATATGATAAATTAATTTACTTGATGATATACTTTTTTGAAGTTAAGAAGTTATGGAAGGTATCTCTCAGCAATTAATTCATCTATTGAATATACAATAGATGTTATTATTGTTAAACTGCACCTTTTAGAGCAGGCTTGTGCAACCTATGGCCCACTGGCCAACTGTGGCCTGCGAGATGATTTCGTCGAGTTACATTTGAGAGAAATGCGGCCCACGAGCAAATGCTTCCTTTGCTCTTGTCACTGTCGATGTGGCCTGCAAGGTCAAGGTCTGACCTTCACTTATCTAGGCAACTAGGCCTTATTAGTTGGCAGCATTATACCGTGTTGTTGACGTTATACATGTTGAGTATTGTCGAGTATTGTTGAAGAATGGAAAATGCCGGAATTTCCAAAAAGAAGAGGAAACTAGAGGGTGAAAAAAGGTGTTTTCAAGAACGATGGACTCAGGAATATTTTTTCATCGAAGGGCCGGATAAGCGACAACCAGATTATAGCCGCTTGGACAAACGACCCACTTGTGGCAGGAAACGAGTTACTTCTGAATCGGATGTAAACAATGATAAATCTGAAGCTGAAATTTCCGAAAATTCAGACTCTGATTTTCCTTTGACTCAAAATAAGTATAAAAAAGGATGACACGGAAAATGATTT
>JAUJPP010000002.1:5426434-5470968 GCA_030562195.1 Nipponacmea schrenckii
TTACAAAAAGACAAACGAATCAATTTAGAATATCAAACAAGGGCATTTTGTTAACATTGAAAACATTATACAATTAATAAAATATTTCAGAGTTTGATAAATTAGCTTAATTAAATAATTTTCCTAGTTACTTCATAAGTTTTAATATTAAGTTATCTCCCTTGTCGTCGTTGGATTGACGTATAAACTTTTAAATATGGAGAAAACTAGCCGGACTTATTTGTAATACGAATTGAGACACATTGATTCGTAAACATAAATGAGACATTATAAGATAAACACTTACGACGAAATATATAACGAGATTTCTTTATCATAAATAATAGGTACCGTACTATCTATATCGAAAATAAAACAAGGAACCGGTATTTATGAGGTATGGGCTATGGAAGTTTTGGCCATTTCTGAAATTATCTAACTGGAAATAAAAAACGAATCCTGGTCAAAATTCAAATACCCAACCTTAGAATTTTGTTAGCAATCGACTAAAAGACTCCATAGACATCAAAACTAAGCAAATCCGATGACTTTGTGAATTATATTAATTTAAAGAAAAGTTGCTTGACGGCTTAAGTGTTACTTCCGGATCCGCTTAAATCACTTTTTTTCTTTGTTTGTCATGTTCTATCATATCTTTAAAAGAATTTGTCGACTTTCATAAAAGTATGTAATTAAAAAAAAACACGTGCAAATTCCTGCCAAAAATCACGCACAATTACTATAGAACAAAGAACAAAATTTTCAAATTCTCAAAAGCGCAATGTTGATCAAATATTAATTGTTATACATCATTGGAAAGAATAGATTTCGTGTAATAAGGACATGAAAGAAATTTTGACGTATGTAAATTAGGTCACGTGACAGAGCTCTTCAAAGTTAAAAATTGCGATTTTCAAATGGCTGTAAAACCGGAAGTTGACATAACACAACAAAAATGAGGACATCAATTGATATGAACCTTCGAAAATTAGGCACGTACTGAAAATATAGAACTGGAAATAAAAGGAAAGCAAAATCGAAATTCAAAAATTGGCTGCCTGAGATTTGTTAGCAATCGATTGAGGATTACATAGACATCAAAATTACAGTTGTCCGATTAACCCCTAAGGCCCCATTTTTCGTTTTACAAAAGTTAGTCATTTCATGATGGCAGTTTAAGTGTTACTTCCGGATCATATTTTTTCACTTTTTTGTCTCTATTTATCATGTTCTATCAAATCTATTAACGAATTTGACGACTTTCTTAAAAATACGTAATTTAAAAAAACATGTGCTCTTTTATAAATCACGCAGAATTACTATAGAACTTAAACAAAATTTCAAATTCTCAAAAGCGCAATTTTGATCCAAATATCAAGCATTATACATCATTGGAAAGAATAGATTACGTGTAATAAGGACATGAAAGAAATTTTGACGTATGTAAATTAGGTAACATGACAGAGCTCTTCAAAGTTAAAAATTGCTATTTTCAAATGGCTGTAAAACCGGAAGTTGACATTGCACGACAAAAATGAAGACATCTATAGAAAGGTCTCGACAAGGGCAATGACTCTCGTGCAGGTCACAAGGTCACCAAAGGTCAAGGTCACGATATATGAATCTTTGAAAATTAGGCACTTAGTGAAATAATATTACCGGAAATAAAGGAAAAGCTAAATCGAAATTCAAAATTCGGCTTCCTGAGGATTGTTAGCAATCAATTGAAGATTACATACACATCAAAATTACAATTGTCCGATTAACCCCTAAGGCCCCATTTTTCATTTTACAAAAGTAAGTAGTTTAATCATGGCGGCTTACTTGTTACTTCCGGGTCAATTTTTATTAATTATTAAATCATGATGGGTTAATAGTTACTAATTGCAAAAAAAAAAATTCAAATATCTTAAGAATTCTGTCAGTTGAAATTTCAAGTTTGGAGTCGAATGACGTCATGACAGGAAGTGATGTCGTTATTTTGAAAACATATTTTTGTTGACAAACAACGGTTGTAACAGTTGTGCTTCCCAGCTATTGAGAATTTGTTACATCTCCTGGCTGTCATTTAAGGATAAAACACGTAACCAAGCCTACTAAGTCAAATGACTTGTTTTGATTGGTTGCAATACTTAAACTGGAAATGTCAAAATTTGTGTCTTGACCAATTTGACTTTATGACCTGTTAGTTATTCTTCTTAACTCTTCTTGCAACATTTATATCTGTTTAATTAGAGTGTAATTTTTTTCTAAAAATTTTCGCAAATTTTATCTATACAATTAGATTTATATATTGTTTTAAAGCTGTGAATTCACACATTTTAAGTCAATTCGAATTTTGTTTTTAAGTTAAATAGAACTAAAAATAAAAAAATATGAATGCTAAAATCGCTAATTTTCCACAAGGCGTATTTTTAACAATTTTTCGGTCTATAGCTAAAAAAAAAAGATATTGTTAAAAAGCTGATGAAAAGCAGATTACAATAATGGCAATTAGAATGTTGCCAAGAGTCCTTTTTATGAGATATGATCATCTGAAGATACGAGAAATATGCAAATTACCCATTTTCATTTTATTAAATCAAATGTTCTTTAGCCAATGGAGATGATTGTGCAGAAAAATAAGGCATGCAGATGATCATATTCAAAAGTTATGAATTTTCAAACGAAAGCCAGTTCTGAAAAACTTTGACAGGACCAACAAATTTGAAATTGAAAAAAAATGCAACTAGAGGACCTAGATCATTATCCAAATTATATTTTTAAAAAAAAAACGGATTAAAAATGGCGGACGAGTAGTATTTTTCCGATTATTTTCAGATTTCAAGATGGTGATCAAACGGTAAGGAATTTGCATATACGGCAAACATACAAAATGGAGATATTGATGATACTAATTCTGTGGAACAATAAAATTGCAAGTTTTGCAAAAAATAGTCCGGAAATTCTGATTTCTCATATTTTCGGCATTTTTTGGTCATTTTCGGACGTTTCCGGCTAATTTCGAAAAATGTCTTCTCGGAATCTTTAATGGTAATTCTATGTTTACTCTACCAATTTTTGTGAAAAAATAAGACGTAATTGAAAAAAAAAGTGCTTTTTCATAAATTTTACTATTCCTTGCAAAAAATGTGCGTAGTTATATAAGTTTACCGTTCTTTTCTGCTTACTAGTAGGATATGAAACAGTTACTTTTTATAGACAAATCGGAAAGACCGTGAGAAAATTAACCGTCATTTTCTCAGTATTGGTGTCATTCAAAACCCTACGCTTTTCTCATGTTCTACCGAAAGTACATCGTCGGTGAAAGTTAACTAAAACCCGCATTTGTAACTTCGTAAAAAATATTAAATTTAACTGTAAATATTTGATGATTGGATTGTTTTGTTATTGTGATGTGATGCATGACATTATGTTCAGAAAGTTAGTCTCAATTATGATGAATATAACTAAACATTCATGCATTGAAATACATTTTACAGTTGGATACTAGTTGAATAGTACTTAGTGTAGTAGTTTTGACATCAACAAAACATCGTTAAAAAAATGTCAAACTGGGAAAAAAATAAATCAACAGCCCTGATGTGGACGTATATTGTTGATGCCTCTGTTTCAATGGATTTTGATTTTGATATTTTGCTTTGTATAGATTACCTCCATATAGTTCTGTGTATAACTATCTCAAAACAACTGAACCAAATAGAATTGTTAATTTTGAAAATGACTTGATTCAATTTAAAAGTGAATTTCTAAAAGACATTTGTTTTGTTATAGCCGGTGATCTAAATTCCAGGATTGGATCCGAACAAGACTTTATTATCAATGATCAAGTTAAATATCTACCTTGCGAAGATGATTATGAGTCAGATGATTTTGAAACTAAACGTTATTCAAAAGACACAATCGTTAACACATATGGAACAAATCTAATCGAGTTGTGTAAATCATTCAGTGTTCACATATTGAATGGATGCGGTGACTATGATAAAGATAGCAATGCGATGCATTGAAATATCTCAAATGGCAGCCATACTACAGATAAATATGTTAAAGATTTTTTTACGTTTAAAGATATATCTCTGTTAAAAGTATCCTACAACACAAAAATCAGATCAACTTTAAGTCCCCAATAACCCACATGCCAAATATTTTAATGACATCAAATCTAACAAACGTTACAGAAATAACATGATGGCGATTAGCAGTAAGTCATGCTAGTTTACCAGGAAATTTATCGCAGGAATTATTGATTGATGCACGACTTTCACAAAAGGTTTGCTTCTATTATATAAGATACATTCACAATTTCAAGCCGGGCGTCGGCAGATGTCAAGTGTTCTGAAGTTGAAACTAAATAAAACTTAGGTCTAAAAACTTGTTAATCCATTCATGCGCGTCACTAATTACATGACGAGGCATTTGGCTACCTTAAGAGTCATAGTGCGCGTGTGTGTGCGTGTGTCTGTTCACATTTTTCTTGTACTAACTCTACAGTCTACAATTCTCAATGGATCTTTTTTATTTTTGTTATATGGGTTAATAACATTACAAAGAGATCCCTATTGATTTTGGTGCTGATCGGACAATTTTTGGCCGAGATATAGCATAAAACTTCAGGGTAACAGTCTTGCACTTATTTTCCAGCAGACAATATTGACAATTCGACAGACCGCCCCTTTTTCAACGTCACAACCAATCAGAACACGTGAATTCAATAAACCCGCAAATTGTAGTCTCTGTCACCCAGACTAATTACTATTGCATAGATATCAGAAGGACTGGATTGTCGAGTTTAACCTCGGTCTAAAATTTAATAAATTATGTCGATCAGGTCACTTCTACAGCTTAAATTTATTTCTTTTTTTATTTCACGAAGGTTTGTGTTTGTGTTATTATATTATCAAAGTATGCAGTGCATTCGTCAAACAATGTTATTATGACATGTAAAATAGTGAGAGTCAATATCTTGACGACAGTCTTCTCGACTGACTTTCCAAAGAAAATCTCTGATTAAGTAGGTCAAATTCTGAAATGGATTTCCTACCCCACATTATGTTGGAAGGCCATATCCTCATATCGACTAAATATTTAAATACCGGTAGGCCGATTAAAGGTTTTATCTTACTAAAATTTATTTGATTCGTCCCGATATCAATAGCCTAAATCAGATATCGCTTGTAAACGTTGGCTTTTTTAGACCTAAGTTTTATTTAGTTTCAACTTCAGAACACTTGACATCTGCCGACGACCGGCTTGAAATTGTGAATGTATCTTTTATAATAGAAGCAAACCTTTTGTGAAAGTCGTGCATCAATCAATAATTCCTGCGATAAATTTCCTGGTAAACTAGCATGACTTACTGCTAATCGCCATCATGTTATTTCTGTAACGTTTGTTAGATTTGATGTCATTAAAATATTTGGCATGTGGGTTATTGGGGACTTAAAGTTGATCTGATTTTTGTGTTGTAGGATACATTTAACAGAGATATATCTTTAAACGTAAAAAAATCTTTAACATATTTATCTGTAGTATGGCTGCCATTTGAGATATTTCAATGCATCGCATTGCTATCTTTATCATAGTCACCGCATCCATTCAATATGTGAACACTGAATGATTTACACAACTCGATTAGATTTGTTCCATATGTGTTAACGATTGTGTCTTTTGAATAACGTTTAGTTTCAAAATCATCTGACTCATAATCATCTTCACAAGGTAGATATTTAACTTGATCATTGATAATAAAGTCTTGTTCTATCACACTTGATATTTTAATCAAAATTGCGGCTTTTGAAATTTGAAAATTTTGGATTGCTTTGTATAGTAACTGTGCGTAAATTTACCGTATATTTCCGTGTATAATGCGCAGGTTTTTGCCATAAAATGGGCCCAACAAAGAGGGGGTGCGCACTATATACGGGTAAATAAATTTGGAGTATTTTTTCCCAACGAGAATGCTGCAAGTCGATGTTAAGGATCCGCCATTTTGTCTTCCCTCATCGACATTCGCGGTAAAATTGATTTGTGTAAAAGATTGAATTATGATTGTAATACGTAATCGAGTCTTGCCTGAATATAAATACGGTTACCAGAATAACTGGGTTTTAATATAATCCATTGTTTTCCTAATTATTCATCAGATATGATACACATGGTTCACGCCGTCATTTTTTTCATTTCCGTTGAGAGGCAATACTAGTCGATAAATCTATGCGGGGGGTAAAAGCAGACGATAAAAATAAACTATTGAGCGAATCGTGTCACTCCAGCGATTAGTCTTACACCAAGCCAGTTACCGTTAGCCCTTCGAATTCCTGTCAATGGTATCTTCTTCAATACGTCTAAGTTTACCGGGTAATTGCACTTTTTTCTTCAAGATGAATATCATCCTCGGTACCGTCCATAGCCTTAAAAAAAAACGAATCAGGTGAGTACCGTAATTGAATAGCGCGGTATCTCAGTAAAGTCGTGTACAATTTATCAATTAGTATAATAATCAAATATTCACAAAAAATATTCTTAATGTGTGTCATCTCACCTTTTTAAACATATATCACACTTTATATTTTGATCAAAATTGCGGCTTTTGAAATTTGAAAATTTTAGATTGCTTTCTATAGTAACTGTGTGTAATTTGGCAATGTCTATTTACCACCGACATTTTTAAAACTAAAATATATCTCTTGATGGTATGATCATAATTGCTTGAAAATTTGAATATTCACCATTGTGCAGGTCATAATGGATATAACAATATTTTGTGGATGGGCGTGACACATCTGTGTGAGATTAATATTTATTTAACTTCGTTGGATTTAGCACCATGCCGAATGTATTCATATCACCTTAACTGCAGTGGGTCCAACGTTCATTTCTTAAATAAAATATCGAATCAGATGCCAACTTGAAATGTCCTATTTTTTTTAGAAAGTGTCATTGTGAATTAATTGCCCACGCGTTGTCTGGGGATAATAATTCAGGTAACGATTCAATTCATGAAATGTTTTTCTTTGCTTTTTCGTTTTGTTTTTCTGGGGTTTTTTAGTTGTTACTCGAATGGATTTTGATATTGAATATAGTTATTTCTGAAGTGCGAATTTCATTTTTGAATTTTCAGCCATTCAATAATTGACATTTTACTACCAACTGCTACCTCTATTTTAATACCGAAAGTTATCAAATTATGCATCCGAACTTTAAATGTTTTCACTTTTCGTAAAACCACAATGACTTTGAAATGCAACGTATCACCCCTGTGTCAAATGTGAGATGCACTGCATTGGTACCGTCCATGGTTCTAGTTTATATTTTTATATTTTGAAGGTCAGCAGAGGAGTTGTTACAGGAGTTATCTCCCTTATTTGAAGTTGATTATCTTCTACCAAGAACATTCATAGCATCATTAAAGAAAGAAGCTGTGTTCAAAGTTATTTCCATGGCAGAAAATATACCTGTTGAAATATGCTGTGCTACATTATATTTTCATATCCAAGATTCTCGGAGTAATTACATATCAAGGAATGATATTGAGGTATGTCAAAATTAACTAATGTTGCTGTTTTGACAATTACAATAATTTTCTTAGGGCTATACTGGTTAAACATATTTATTTACCTAAAATCCATGAAACCCTGATAGATGAGAAATGATGGAAATTTGTTATTCATCATTATCCCCTTCCCCTATTTGCAGTGCATTATTTTTATTCCCAGATTC
The DNA here is from genome assembly GCA_030562195.1 of Nipponacmea schrenckii. NCBI lineage: Eukaryota > Metazoa > Mollusca > Gastropoda > Lottiidae > Nipponacmea > Nipponacmea schrenckii. The sequence goes on from JAUJPP010000002.1 coordinate 5,434,136, forward strand.
TAGTCAGAGTGCACAGCCAAACCTGCAAATCTTACATGATATTCTGACAAAACATGTGTGTCGTTAGCGGATGAATGTTAATTAAATTTTGCATTTTTGTCCAACTGGAAATGATATATGTAAAGATAAAAGTTTTAGGGTTCTTACCATTACAGATCTTATTCTAAACTGATTTTTGAATGCGGTTTTTTAACTTAATTTTTGGGGGTGATAATCACTATAAGATAGCAATTTAAAAAATATGCAAATTTTGACTTTTGTCACTGACTTTATGTTAATCAGTTTAATACCATATAAACTCACAATACAGTACATACATCCTAGCACATGGATAAACAAGATGGCAGACAATTTCTCACTTCCCCAAGGGAGATCACTTTTACAACTCTTAGCTACAGACCACTAATACTAAAGTCAGACACATACAATATACAAATACAATACTTAACAATCTCATCCTTTCTTCTATTTGATGTAATAATAATTAAATTAAGTTAAAGATATCTACTAGATATAAAAGATAACACTATTAAACTAAAAATAGGTTGATTTACTACCAATTACAACAAAACTTAAAAGTCATTTTAGAATGCCAAATCTGTCAATCCTTGTTTAAAACATTTAATCAAATTTTCAGGAGAAGCACCTTTCTTTGTCAGGTTGTCAGCGATTTGATTTTTGGTAGGTACCCACCTAATCTCAGTAATCATTTTGTTCATTATCATTTCTTTTAAAGAACTTATTTCTAATCGTAGACGCTTTTCGGTTACTTGTTTATTTGAATAAATAGCTTCTACAAGATCTTTATTGTCAACGACACAATGTATGGGGATTTGTTGATAAGGATTATCATATAATAGTTCACCCAGTAAAGTCCGTAAAAATATACTGTTATCAACCGCATCTGCTAAAGACAATGTTTCAGCAGCCAGTGTACTTCTTACCACTCTCCTTATTTTTCGAGATTGCCATGTTAATGGACTGAATAAATGATTTTCACCACACAATAGGCTAATGTGGCCTCCTTGGCTATTACCATCAGGTAAATTCCCAAATGATGCATCACTATAGATCACAAGTCGAAGTTCTCCATCAAGATGCTGAAATTGTAAATTAACCATTTCTGAATGAACTCTGCGGATAATCTTATTACAATCATAAATATCTTGTATTGTTCAATTTTTAACACGAGTGGCCAATCTACCAACATCAAAACTAATATCTGGGCGACTTTGATTACATAACCAAATGAGTTGTCCCACTTTACCACGTAAATTAGATTTCTGATTCTCAGTTAATGGAGTATTTCGAGCACAATTTCTGTCATTGTCAATTGGTGTAATATGTTGACCATATTCACGCTGAGAAAGTGTTATAATTTCATCATCTTGAGATAAATGGAGACCAAGATACTTAAAACATGAAGAGTCTTCTTTACCAATATGAAATTCTTTCCTCATGTCATTAACAACACTATTTTCAAACTGCGAGGTACCAGCCCATAGGAAATCATCTACATGAACAGCAAATAATCCAATTAGTTTTTGATTCCTAAAGTAGTAGAAAACTGCTGGATCAACTTGCGACATTTTACCACCACTCTTTAATAGTGTACTTTTAACTCTTTCGTACCATTTCAGAGAGGCATCTGACAAACCATACACACATTTATTTAAAAGCCACACCTTTCCAGATAAACAGGCTTCTTTTGGTGGTTTAAGGAAAATTTCTCTGTAAATGGTATTCCCTTGTAGAAATGCAGTTTTAATGTCAATACTCTTAAGAGTCCATCTACTTTGGGCAATTACAGATAAAATCACTTTTAGTGATTCACGTGAGCACGTAGGAGAATCTTTTTGTAAGGTATCCAAATCATTCTCTTCAAATCCACGTGCAACTAAGCGTGCCTTTTGAATAAGTTCACCATTGTTGTCCTTCAGCGTACAAACCCATCGTGTTGAGATACATTTTTGTCCTGTATCCGGAACTTCATTGTACACATTTTCCATTTTCCAACTATTCAGTTCTTTTTGTTTAGCAGCATCAAAGTTAGTTTCATTTATCAGGATACATTCTGTCTGCTCTTCAACATTTATTTCTAAATTCCTGACTGTTCCTAAATCCATTGATATACATTCATCTGTTAATTCGTCTGGTTTGGTAAATTTGACATTATACCAATTCTTTAGTGAGCCAGATGCTTTCCCAGCTCGTCCTAGTATAATAGCTTCGTTCACATTATTGTCATTTGTTGAAAAAGAGATTTTTTGACCTGGTTTCACTGACACTTTAAGATTCTTATTTATTGCACCTTCGGTTCTTCTTTCATCCTGTGTGTCATTCCTTCTGTTCCCATCGTCATTTGTTCCTTCAACATCATCATTCTGTTGGTCATTTCTTCCATTAACATCGTCATTCTTTTGTTCATTTCTTCCATTCTCATCATTTCTTCCATTAACATCGTCATTCTGTTGGTCATTTGTTCCATTCTCATCGTCATTTCTTCTATTAACATCGTCATTCTGTCTATCATTTCTTCTTTTAACATTGTCATTTTCATCTTCATCGTCATCATCATCATTATCATTATCATACATTTTGTCTGTCCTATTCATCTTTTGTTCAGTAGAGCGACTCATGGTCTGCCAGTCTTTGACATTTTGTAGGGCTTCACGTTTTCTATCTTCTAGTAGACGCTGATCAGCAGAAACTTTGGGTAAAATTACACTATTGTTTTCAAAATGATTGTCTTTACGCAAACGACATGCATGAACTCGCACATATAATCCACCATGGCGAATGAACACTACTACTCCATCCTGACCAATGACCCATCCAGGTCCCTTCCACTGATTATCACCCATATAGTAAACTTTATCACCTGTTAAAAATTCAGTACCTGTTGGTCTAATTTGTTTGGATAGAGCACGTTTTATTTTTTCTGATGATTCAGATTTAATAAATGCTTGTCTGGCTTTATGAAGTCCAGTTAAATGTTCATTCATCACTTTTGACATAGGTGGCTGTTCTGTTAGTGCTGGGGGTTGATCGACCAATACCGACGGTAATTTTGGATTTTGACCAAAAACAATTTGATACGAGCTATAACCATGAACATTATTAAGACTGTTTTTAGCCGACACAGCCCAACACAATGCAGTTTCCCATGACAACGACGTATCTTCTTTGATTTTTAATAATGTTTCAGTTAATGTAGCATTGTGTCTCTCTAAGACACCATTAGACCAAGGGCTATAAGCTGGTGTACATTTTACAGTAATATTAAGTCTTTCAGCCATATCCCTTAATTCAGAATTATTAAATTCGCCACCATTATCACTGTAAACACCTTTAGATGGGGCTTCATAAATACTAACCCAATGCTGCATAAATTTGTCAATTATTACTTTTGGTTCTTTACGTTTAATTATAGCTGCAGCACTCAGTCTACTAAACACATCTATTATGTGCAGATACCAAAGACTATTGTCAAGCTGATGAAGATCTAATGATACAACATCATTAAAATTTGAAGATAATGAGAAACCTACAATAGGTTTATGTGGAGGTCGCTTATGATTTTGACAGATTTGACATTCTATACATACTTTTGACAAAGATTTTTTAATATTATTTGAAACAAAACCTGCACTTTTTAATAGACTTAATAATTTATCAAATGAGGCATGTCCAAATTGTTTGTGCAATTTACTAAGAACTCTTTCTTGTTCTATGTAGGACAAATTATCATTTACAATCAAAACAATATCTTCACTCACATTATTATCACTGTATAAATTACATGTATTATTTAGACATTGAAACTTATTAAGCCTACTTGTACTACAATGTTGCATTGGTTTACTCTTTACACTAATATCAATGCAATAATGCCCACTAGAGGTTAAATGCACAGTAACTGGTTTACCTAACATATATACTTGGTCATTATTGAGATCAATTACAGTATTTGCTCTCTTTAAAGATGCCTTACTTAATAACAGAGGAAGATCCTTATCAATAACTTCAACCTTAATTGCCAAACGACTATTATTAATTTGAATAGGAATCTGGGCTTCCTTATAAGAATAAACACATGCACCATCCCCAAATTTAAATGCAGTATGACTTTCTGTGTAAATTATATCACGTTTAAAAGATTCATCTAAAGTTAAAAGATAATGTTCTAACCAAAGTTTACCACAAACAGTTTTACTACACGCAGTGTCAATAACAGCAGCATTAAATGCTTCCATAGTTAATATTTCATTAGTGGTGTATTCTGTTGTTAATAGAACCAAGTTTACATCTTCCTCCATTTCATCAACATTACACATATCCACATTTGATGACTGATTTGGACAATTTCTATACCAATGATATCTTGAGTTACAAACACTGCACCTACTAACTGCCCCATTGTTTATGGGATTCATCCTCTGTGGTGAAGAATATTTACCACCTGGTTGACAAAAATGATTTCGAGTTTGGCCCTGACTGTGGATATCTGCAGACTTGTATTTGTATTGGTTTCCAGTCCGTCCACTGCGTCGATTCCAAGAACTGGTTCTGATATTCGCATTACATACCTCTGCTTGTTCTGGTTTAATGTCAATATTACTGGTCAAGATTTTTGGTTCTTCACCAGTTTTACCAAAAATTCTGTTTAGAGCAGATTTCATGTTATCAAATTTACCTTCAGTACAAGCTGTCAGTGCCATCTGTCGCTCCTTAACTGATAAGTTAGCATTGTCCAAAAGCTTAAAAGCTAAAATAGCCTCTGGAAGCACCATCTCATATTTCTTCATAGAATTATATTTCTGTTCAAACTCTATTATATAAATTGACATCAGCATATCTTTTCTGTCAAATTTATCAAAATCACAGTAAGAATTGTAGGCCATATCTATTTTATCTTGCTCAAACAATTTATCTAATTCTCTCACAAGAACAGCAATATTATTTTCAACATTTAAATCAGCTGCAGGGATATTTCTAGCCACCTCTCTAGGTTTACCTTCTAAAGAAAGAGCCACAACCAATCCTCTTTTTTTCCTTGGGAAGTTCAGTCACAAGTTGCCACATGTCCAGTTCATTTTTCCATTGACTGTAAGTCTCTCCTTTCAAACAAGGTGGATTCTTAAAACTGTTACCACTTGCCATCTTTAAACCAGCTCTGCTACCAATGTTAATCAGTTTAATACCATATAAACTCACAATACAGTACATACATCCTAGCACATGGATAAACAAGATGGCAGACAATTTCTCACTTCCCCAAGGGAGATCACTTTTACAACTCTTAGCTACACACCACTAATACTAAAGTCAGACACATACAATATACAAATACAATACTTAACACTTTATAAAGAAGATTTTTTACCCTTTTTATACACTCACAAATATATTTGAAGGTACGTTCACATTTCTTTGTGCTTTTGATTTTTGTATTGTGAACTCGTTCTTACTTTACAGGCTACAATTCTCTATGGATTCTTTCAATTTTATTTTGTGGATAAGTGTCATTATGAAGATGATCCGATGATTTTTCTCTGATTAATGGTGTCTGACTTAGCGTTTTTTCCATTAGCTGTAGGGTGCAACGCATGCTCACTCTTAATTCTATGGATTCTTTTGGTTTTTATTTTGTAGGTTATTGTCAATATGTAGATGTTTTAGCGTTATCATAGTGCAACTTTGCTCTTTGCAAACCAAGCTGCTGGTGGGCGTATGTCACCTTGCTTTTCAAGGCTATCTTTTCAACTTTCAAATGAAGTGGTAGACATTTTCATTCTGAATAAATTTCTAATTTCAAAATTTGGTTATCACTTCAAGCTATGACGCAATTTGGGTGTAAACTTGAAAATTTCAACTTCCAGAATTTTGCAGACATTTGAAAAATTCTTTTTGCAGTATGATAGTATTGTTAATTCAAAATATAATAAATGGTAAAATTCATCCTGGCTGTAATGGATCAACCGCCATCTTGGAATGTAGGACTTTTTCTTTAAACTGTCTTTTAAGATCCATGTATTTTGTTGTCTATTTGCATCTGCATTCGATTGCTAAAAATGGTGTGTTAGCCGAATTTTAAATTTCAATTAGCTTTGTTTCATTTTATCATTTCCGGTTCTGCAGTATTAGCCAAATCTTCCAAGACTTGTAACTCATGACCTTGTCCTTTGGTGACTTTATGAAAGTTGTTGCCCTTGTCGAGACCTATCCAATGATGTCTTCATTGTTTTGCAATGTCAACTTCTGGTTCTAGAGCCATTTGAAAACCCAAATTATAATATTGAAGAGTTCTGCCACATAACCTCATCTACCTGCATCAAAATTTCTTAAATATCCTTTTTACATGTAGTCTCATTTTTATGTGAAAATATTGAATAAAGATGAGAGTTAAACAAAACCACTCATGAAGATGATTAACTCTTTCAGACTATCATTAACGTGACTTCATAATACCAATGGAATCCAATTATTTATGCTATGTGACGTTATTTATGACTGGCGTTCTTATATTTGATCTTTTAGCTGCTTTTCTGCAAAACTACCAAAACTATATATTATCTTGTAGGAGAATGAATGGCTGATATTATGTTAAAATATTCAGTGTCTCCAAACTTCTGACTTTTAATAGTAACCATAGCAACGCCAAGAAATTCTTTTGAGAACAATAACTGCAGTAAAAATCTCATTAAAATTGTTCAATATCATATATAAATATAATAATATATTCAATTAACAATTAAAAAATTAACAATCTTCAATAACCATAACAACAATATAGAAAAATACCGGTATTCATTGTAAAAATATTGCAATATGTTATTACATAAAAGCAAGTGTTTACAGAATTTGATCAATTTGCATTTCTGTAAATAATAATATAATATGAATATAACAAGGAAATGACTTTCGTGGAGTTTTAGTACTTTTGAAGAATATTTACATGTATTCAATACTCAAATCAACCAATGTTGACAGTTCTCTTATCAATATATATTCAATATGACACATTAAGCTAATAATTTTATTTTCTTGTGTTTCCTAGCTGGTGCAGCATTTTATTTATTTGGGTCCTTGTAGGGATAATTGACAGTATAATGATACCTATGAAAACAAGGATATGGACACACTCTCTTTTCACACACACCACAACCATACCTGGTTTCAACTCATTTGGAATGAACAACACACCTACTCTGACTCTCATACTTAATTGGAGCATGTTCCAAAGTCCTATCAAACCTTATTTCAGGAGGTAAGGCAACAGATGGACGCCCCCTTTTCTTAGTAAATGTTCTGCCACCTATCAACCCGTCAGCCAATTGTAAGAAAAAGTCATGTTGAGATAATTTTGAATCTGTGTGCAATTTTTTGTGTACAATAAAGGCTTGAACTGCAGAAAGTCTTAACAAATAAAACTAGAATTGCTTACAATTATGAACGTATTTCGAGTGCCTTAAAATATTATGTAGGCTAAATTAGCAATGACCTATATCTAGACAATATATTGAATATCATTTTACCTAGTTTTCAAAGTCATAAAATAATTAGGTCACACCTTCCGTAACGGTTAATGATGGCGAAAATATGAAAATTATCAATTTTTGCTGTATTTAAGTACACTTATCTCTATGAATTTTTTAAGTAAGCCAAATTAAAAAATATCTACTCGTAGACAATATATTGAATATTATTTGACCTAATTTTCAAGGTAGATTAAGTGGGTCACACCTTTCGTAGCCGTTAAAGTGACCTAATTTTGAAAAAATCGAAATTTAAATAATTCGAAAGGAAATACGAAATTTGACAATCGGCCTCCAAGAAAAGGTAGATAATGATTCATTGTATCTATGTGCTAAATTTCATCAAAATCGGTCTATCAGTAGTGTCTGAATTTCAGATTTAAGAATTGTAACGAAAATTCAAAATGGCGGCCAATATGGCAGCTTGACCTAATTATTTAGGTCAAATCAATTACTATTGACAAGTTATTTATAAAACAGTTTTCACTTTTCACCTAGCAGTTATAGACCGGAAGTTACGTAATTACGTCATTTGAGGCTAAACCGGAAGTGGGATTTTTTTTTCACATTTTTTCAAAAATTATAATCATTTGCCTATCAACTGGTAAAGTTTCAAAATTTTACCATTTATATTAAACGAGAAATCACGGTCTGAAATTTTTGCCGATGACCCTTGAATATTGAATTGCAAATCGTGGGTAAAATATTTAACCTTATTGCATAAAACCTATAATTGTTAGTTGACAAATACATTGAAGTTTTCAAATCTGAAAATCCTGTCCAAATCGAACTGAAAATAAACTTGCTAAAGCAAAAAAACCTCAACTTCCGGTTCTCGCTTACGGTCAGAGATAGAACTTCCGGTTTTGTTTTATTTGATAATAGAAATCATTCTAAGATCAACTTTAGATTTAGAATTTCTGCACCTTTTACCAGTTTGTCTGCAAACTCATCCAAGAATCGCAAAAAAAAAATAAAATAAAATAATCTGAACAATTACAATACGTTTTCGCCAAAGTCGAAATACGTAAAAAATCTTGCATATACCAAGTCAAAGATTTCATATGACGTTTATATGAAGCAACACGTTGATCCGATAAATCAACACCCCCCATATTAGAATTATAAGTGATAATAGCCCTTGGTTTACTTGTCATTACTTCTGCACCACCCTGTTTCTTGTCTCTTCTCTTTATCATAACATCATCAAGATTACCTACAAAATATAATGTCGAAATAAGTCTTCACAAAATCTTATTCTAAATTTTACAAATATTTTTTACTCTATTTTTTTTATATATTGTCATATATCATTTTTGATTAATATTTTTTTATAAACACTAATAGTAAAGTTTTTACTGTTGATATCAAATCAAATATTGATAATTGATAATATTATGCAACTTGACACTTATAATTATAAAATGATATTTTACAGGTGATTTCATGCACATGTACTTGTGTATTTTTAAACAAATTGTACGTGGAGTATTGTATATTTATTTTGTGGTCATGTACTTGACCGCCGGAACATATCTTCTCTGTCCATTTGATACACATGTACTTGTGTATTTTTAGTATTTCAGACGAATTGTATATTGAGATATTATGTATTTTCGATTTTTTCTTTTTCATTCTTTTTTTTTTTTTTTTTTTTTTTTTTCCAATGTATTGCCCCATGGGCTGAATGTGAGACAGGACCATGTCCTTGTGTATTGGGCCTAATTCTGACCCATGTAAAATAAAGAGTTTATTATTATTATTATTATTAAACTGATATTTTACAGGTGATAGTAATTTTACACTTATACAACTATATTTCATTGATATTTTTTTGGAATTTTATTACTTATTTGAACAGATTATAACTTTTTGCAAACCGGTAATTTTCATACATTATTTATATTTCTGTCTTCAATATTTATATACCTACCTGGGATATTTGTTAACAGATTGACAACTCTGGTATCTTTCCAGCTTACTGCCAAAACATTGTTGCATATTCTTTTCAAACTTTCACCTTTCCTTAGTTTTTTAGTTTCGCTATTCTTCATGTCAGTCGGAAGTCCTTTTCGGTTACTGTTCCACATGATAATGTGTTTTCTTTCGAAAGATATTCAATTAAGTTCTATACTTGTCTAATAATTGTCCATAAACAAATAATGACCTCTGTTTAAGTAAGGCTGACAAACATCAATAACAATTTGAGCACTTTTTGATAATTCTGTGTCTTCTCTCTTACCAGCATAGGGTATGATATTTATTATATATCCACTAGATGACTCTGCTAATGTAAAGAGTTTTATTCCCCACTTAATAGGCTTGTTCTTTATATATTGTTTTATTCCAAGTCGTCCCTTGAATTTCAACATAGTTTCATCAACTGCAATTTCACGTTGTGGATTGTACACTACTTGGAAACGTCTGACGACACAATCACGGCGGAAACATTTTGGATAGGCACTTCGGTTTCATCACCGCCGCTAGAAGCAGAATCACTGTCGTCGGAATTTATCTCAAATGCACTGTCATCATCACTCTCACGCTCTACGTCGCTGTCGTCGCTTTCCCAGAATGACAGATCTGCCAAAATAGTCTCCACATTTGGGTGGGCCATTTCCCAAAACACGACAAAATCACGCCGGAAACATCATGAAATGGCGTCTGCTGAACAACAACAAAGAGTTATATCCCTTACATAACCTAATTTGACAAGTCAAGGTCGAATTTCTGAATTTTAACCCTCTAAACGCCATTGACGTAATATCAAGTTGTCGAAAAGGTTGTAAATTGCATGACGTAATATTACGTCAAATAGGTCTGAAAGGGTTAATGGTGATCTCAGTTGTAAAAAACTATGATGCTGTGACAGGATGAATATATGAGGATTTAGAAAATAAAATTTCTGTCAAATTAAACCATTGATTCCTCCGTTTCGTGTGTCTAAAAACACACTTCGTCAGAGAGTCCAAAAACCAACACAATTTAAAAAGAAAAATGACTTAATATGATGACGTCATAAAAAGCATGACATCTTGGTTACATAAACAACTATCTACAAAGTGAAGTCATCAGTGAGTGATGTCAAAGGATAAAATATGAGGTCATAGATATGAAAAAGTTCCTCATAGTATCAGGATTGTATTCATTTAGTTCACTGGGCCAAACTGTGTTAAGTTTATGTATCAAAATTGATTCAGCTAAATCTAATTTTCTTTTATCATCGTTATAAGTTTTCTGTGGAATGGTAGATTTAAATGAATGTCCAATGTAAAATGGGGTGCTAATCTAGGAGCTTTACCTGCTTTATTATGTTTAATGTTTGACCTGTGCTTATAGAGCCTTATGCTGAATGGGGTGATAGTTTGTCCAACATATTGCATGCTGCAACAGGAACAGGTCAAACAATAAACCTCAAAACTTGAATCACATGACACAGTTTCTTTAATTGGGAAAGTTTTAAAGTCTTTGTTTCTGATAATTTTAGTGGTTTCAATGGTATCACATGATTTGCAAGGTGGTCGTTTTCTGGTGCATGGTTTACATCCCCAGGGTTGCTGCTCTTTGGTTTGTTGTTTTCTAATTTTGTTCATAAATAATAAGTTGCCCATAGTTCTGTTTCTGCTATTATGATTTTCTTTGATTCTTAAATTTTCTTCATATGTGTACTGGTGTCTAAAATATTATTGTCTTGAAGCAAATTGTGTATATTAGGTTGTCTGGGGTCATACGTTGTTACCCATGGTATTATATTTTTTTCGTCTCTTTTTGACTTATAATTTAAAACTTCATTTCTGACCTTGTCTCTTACTCTGCTAAAGGCTTTAGATATAAATTTCTTCTTGTATCCACAATTTTGTAAAAATCTCGAAAAGTTATTTAGATTTGTTTCTAACCATTTGGGTTTACTGCATATCCTTTTTAAACTGAGAGATCCACTATAAGGGATTGATTTGAAAATATGTCTTGGATGGCAGCTAGATGGTGGAAGGTTATGGTGACTGTCAGTTGGTTTACTAAATAGGTTGGTCTCAAGTTGTTCTCATTCCCTGATAATATTTACATCTGAGAAAGGTACAGATTTTTCATGAATGTTCATGGTGAATTTTATAGTAGGATGTTGTTGGTTCAAATTATCTAGAAAGTTGTTGCAGTCATCCAGATGATGAAGTTAAAGCCCAAATGTCATCTATAAAACTATAGTTATTGTCAGGTTTATTTGGTAGTGGTTCCCATAAGTGACTGCAAATGGAGTGCCCATAGCTGTTCCTGAAATCTGTTTATAAAATTTATTGTTGAAGGTGAAAACGTTGTTATGTAATACAAACTTGGATAGTTCTAGGACAGCCTCCTATATCATCATTATCATGCTAAAGTAATGCTTGAAGTCCTTCTTCTATGAGTATATTAGGATATAAACTTATGTCATCAAATGTGACTTAGTATTGAAAACGTATTGGATCTGAATTGAGTGTTTGAATTTTTTGTAAGAACTGGGTGGTTTCTTTCACTAGTTCTTTACAATATGATTCCGCCACTGTTTTAAGTTTCCAATCTGGCCAACATGATGCCTTTTTGGTAGGAGCTGTCGTTTGACTGCAAATATGTCAACCTGGTGGTAAATGAATATGTGGACGTATATTGTCGTCACCCTGTCTGTCGGTCCATCCATCAACATTTGTTGTAAGGGAATTTATAAGACTGCGGTCAACTTTTAATTTGACATTGGTCTATATTTTCAATGGATTTTGATGAAATTTGGTATTAGTATTGGAATTATAAGACTGTTAACAAGTTTGAATTTGATAATTTTTAGTTGAACAGTTTTTGAGTTATTACCCTTGACTTAGTGAGATCAAGTGAAATTTGATTGTTGATGCAAAAGATCGACGCTAAAATTTTCAATAGATTTGGATGAAACTTGGTGTGAGCATTTGAATTTAAAAGATTACAGTTAAACTCTGTTATACCACCCTCTGATATAATGCCAACCTCCCCCATCGCCCAGAAATTGCCATTGCACAGATCTTCTGTATCTAATTGCATTGATATTTGCCCCGTTGTACATTCCTATGTTAATACATACACGACAACCTCTTTATACCGCCAGCGAGAGGCAATAGCAGGTTGAATGGGAGCTGTGTTTAAACCACATGGTGTGTAGTAGTATACATCACAGTTGTTGTCAATATGGCTGCGAAAAGACAACGTCTAGCGTTAACAGCTAATGAAAAGCGTGAAATATGCAAGTTTTCGAAAAAGTGGCTGACAAAATCACAACAGGATATCACCGACCACTTTGCGTTAACCTGGGCAAAGCCAATCAAGAGAAGGATGGTAGGGAAAATTCTGCATGAGTCGGAAAAGTGGCTTGGAGATCTCTCTGAATCAGCACTTGGCACCAAAAAGTTTCGACCCACCAAACACGACAAAATGGAGAAAGCGCTTTTCCTATGTAAATTTTGAATATTTTAAACTTTTGTTACTATACTATCACATATTTTATATTTTCCTTGCAAGCTATCTTTAAAACCTACAAAATTCTGAAAGAAAGGTCATTATTCAAATATTTTATACTAGTGATGGCTATTGTTCTGCCAATCATTAGCTCCTTTATTATTTTCTGTCTCCATTGTAACCTTAAAAAATATACTCTCAGGTACTGTTCACTATCATTAGACCAATCTCAGTATGTCATGAAGAATTCACTTCTTCATTTAGACCAATCTTATTGTGTTATGCAGAATCCACTTCTTCATTTAGACCAATCTTATTGTGTTATGCAGAATCCACTTCTTCATTTAGACCAATCTTATTGTTTTATGCAGAATTCGCGTCTTCATTTAGACCAATCTCAGTATGTTATGCAGAATTGGCGTCTTCATTTAGACCAATCTTATTGTGTTATGCAGAATTCACTTCTTCATTTAGACCAATCTTATTGTGTTATGCAGAATTCGTGTCTTCATTTAGACCAATCTTATTGTGTTATGCAGAATTCACTCTTTCATTTAGACCAATCTTATTGTGTTATGCAGAATTTGTGTCTTCATTTAGACCAATCTCAGTCTGTTATGCAGAATTGGCGTCTTCATTTAGACCAATCTTATTGTGTTATGCAGAATTCACTTCTTCATTTAGACCAATCTTATTGTGTTATGCAGAATTTGCGTCTTCATTTAGACCAATCTTATTGTGTTGTTCAGAATTTGTATCTTCATTTAGAACAATCTTATTTTGTTGTTCAGAATTTGTGTCTTCATTTAGACCAGTTTTATTGTGTTCTGCAGAATTTTTGTATTGATTTAGACTAATCTTATTTTGTTGTTCAGAATTTGTGTCTTCATTTAGACCAATCTTATTGTGTTATGCAGAATTCTTGTCTTCATTTAAACCAATCTTGTTGTGTTATGCGGAATTCTTGTCTTCATTTAGACCTACATGTATCTTATTGTGTTATGCAGAATTCTTGTCTTCATTTAAACCAATCTTATTGTGTTATGCAGAATTCTTGTCTTTATTTAGACCTACATGTATCTTATTGTGTTATGCAGAATTCTTGTCTTCATTTAGACTAATCTTTGTAATTATTTTGTTGTTCAGAATTGGTGTTTTCATTTAGACCAATCTCATGTGTTTTTCCAGAATTCGTGACTTCATTTAGACCAATCTTATTGTGTTGTTAAGTATTCGCGTCTTCATTTAGACCTATCTTATTGTGTTTTGCAGAATTTTTGTCTTCATTTAGACCAATATTTTTGTGTTATATAGAATTCATGACTTCATTTAGACCAATCTTATAGTGTTATGCAAAATCCTTGTCTAAATTGTGAAATTAAGGCGATGAGACTGCTGCTGTGTTTTTTGGAGAGTGGTGTGTGATTGATCGGCTATAAGTAACTTAAATTGTTACCAGTACATGACCTTGTATAAATCTTGTCAGATTACAAGATCAACCAAAGATATAATAATGATATGAAACTATTATCTAATTTTTCAAAAAAGTAAAAAAATATACTTGAAAATATTTCTAAAATACACAGTTAAACAGTCAATGTATTAATACTACAGAAAAACTTAAATTTAAAGAAATCTTTAGAGCACAAAAGCTCCCTTTCTCACTGACATACACATGAAATATCAGTTGAAATTGAATGATTTCACTTTCCTTTGTAATTTGATGCAGTGGTACAAAAGTTTAAGGACAATTTTGAATTTGGAAAAGTAGTAGACATACTTCTCTGCAATTATATGTTAATATGTCAATTATATAGCTTAATTCCATGCTATGTTTTTTAACACCCACAAACACCTATACTGCATACTTTCAGATAATTTAAGGAACACATTTCTCTGGCTTTGATCTAAGAACATATGTTTTCTGATGTAATATTTTGCTGTAAATATGTATTTTTTTGCATTTCACAATGATTTTAATTATGGACTATTTTTTTGTGTATTTCCATGAAGCCATATCAATATTAGTTGTTGTTATGAAGTTATTAAGATGTATAATTGAAATAGACCATAGCCATTATAAGGAAAGGAACTATAAAGTGTTAAATAAAATTTGATTTTGAATATTTTCCAGAACATTCAAAAGTGTTTAGATGCTATAAGTATATTGATTAGTAAAAAGGCTGAGAATAAAGATGATAGGTAAGTAGTATGAAATGTTTATAAGATTACAGACTTGAAGATGACATCACGTATCATGCACCATTGTAAGAATCAGTTTACTTGATAACCATGTGATGATCAGATAATTTTTATATGCCCACACATAAATGTGGGCGTATATTGTAGTCGCCCCTGTCTGTCCGTCTGTCTTTCTGTCTGTCTGTCTGTCTGTTTGTCTGTCCGTCTGTTTGTCTGTCCGTCTGCCTGTCCACAATTGTTGTGAACACGATCCACAAATGTTGTGAACACGATAGAGACCACATTTCTTGATGGATTTTGACCAAATTTGGTGAGTGTGTTTCTTATAACTCTAGGAAGAAGCTTATGAAAATCAGACCAATCGAAAAATATTCAATGAGTTATTGCCCTTGTTTTTGAAAGTTTGTTGTGAACACGATTAAGAGTGTGTTTCTTGATGGATTTGATGAAATTTGATGTGATTGCTTGTTATTACTTAAGGATAAAGCCTATTGAAAATCAGACAAATCGAAAAATAAATTGATGGGTTATTGCCCTTGTTCTTGAAAACTCATTCATTTTGCGTTCAAAAATGTGTTGTGGACATGATAGAGAGATGGTTTCTGGATGGATTTTGACAAATTTCGGTGTGTGTGTTTGTAATCATCCAAGGATGAAGCCTTCTGCCCGCCTGTCTGTCTGTCTGTCTGCCTGTCCACAATTGTTGTGAACACGATAGAGACCACATTTCTTGATGGATTTTAATGAAACTTGGAATGAGTCTTTGTAATGACCCAAGGATGAAGCCTATCGAAAATGAAACCAATCGAAAAATATTTACTATGAGTTATTGCCCTTGTCCTAAAATTCCTTGTGAACATGATAGGGAGTCGGGTTCTTGATGGAATTTGATGAAACTTGGTGTGAGTGTTTGTTATAACTCAAGGATAGACCCTATTGAAAATCAGACTAATCAAAAAATATTTATTGAGTTATTGCCCTGGTTCTTAAAAACGTGTTCACTTTATCAGCCTCTGATTCTTTGTAGACTTGATAGAGATCTGGTTTCTTGATATATTTTGACTAAGCATGATTTGAGCCTTTTGAATTACAAATTATAAAGAAGAAACCGATTGCAAATTTAGCTTACCGAAAAATATTTACTTTGAGTTATTGACTTTGTCCAGAAATTTCTTGTGAATACAATAGGAAGTTGTGTTCTTGATGTGTTTTGATGAAAGTTGGTGTATTTGTAACATCCTAAGGATGTACCCTATTGAAAGCCAGGCAAATTGAACATATCTAATAGAGTTATTGTTCTTTAAAAAGTGTTAAATTTATTGTTTACAAGACAGAGAGGGCTGGTTTCTTCATGAAATTTGATGTTTAAAATATTGCATTTACTGAAACCTCTTGTCCACCGCCCGAATAACTAAAGCTGCCAATGGTGGGCGTATTACGATGGGCCATCGCTATTTTTCAATGAAATATTGTGTCTGACTAAGCATTTTTCACTCCATTACCCGAAGGGTGAAATATGTGCTCACTCTACAGGTAACAATTGTTTATGGATTCTTTTGATTTTTATTTTGTGGTCAGTAACATTATGAAGATAATCCCTATTGATTTTCGTGATGATCGGATAATTTTTCACCAAAATATCGCATCTGACTTAGCGTTTTTCACTCCATTACCTATAGGGTGCAACTCGTGCTCACTCTACACGCTACAATTCTTTATGGATACTTTTGATTTTTATTTTGTGGGTCAGTTTCATTATGATGATGATCCCTATTGATTTTCTTGATGACCAGATAATTTTTATACGCCCACATGAAATGGGGGGCGTATATTGTCGTCACATCCGTCCGTCCGTCCGTCGGTCCGTCCGTCCGTCCACAATTGCTCGTAAACACTCTACACGGTGTAATTCTTGACGGATTTAGATGAAACTTAATATGAGTGTTTATGATCACGCAAGGATGAACCCTATTGAAAATCAGCGAAATCTGAAAAAAAAATTAGTATGAGTTTGTGCCCTTGTTCTTGAATGTCTCGTAAACACTCTACAAAGTGCAATTCTTGACCGATTTTGATGAAACTTGGTGTGAGAGTATGTTATAACTCAAGGATAAACCCTATCGAAAATCAGCGAAATCGAAAAACATTTAGTATGAGTTATTGCCCTTGTTCTTGAAAACGCGTTCAATTTTAGCTTGTAAACACTCTTGAGAGAACAATTTTTAATGGATTTTAATGAAACTTGGCCTGAGTATTTGTTATCACCCAAGGATGAAGCCTATTGAAAACCAGTCAAATCGAAAAAAAATTAATATCAGTTATTGCCCTTGTTTTTTAAAACGCGTTCAATTTTTAGCTTGTGAACACTCTACAAAGCACAGTTATTGACCGATTTTGACGAAACTTGCTGAAATTGTTTAATATCACCCAAGAATGAACCCTTTTGAAAATAGCACATATCGAAATATATTTTAAAAGGAATTATTGCCCTTGTTCTATAAAATGTGTTGGATTTTTGCCTTGTAAACACTCTACAAGTCACAATTCTTGAGCGATTTTGACATAACTTTGCATGAGTATTTCTAATCACTTAAGGATGAACCCTATTGAAATTCAGTTAAATCGAAAAATATTTAGTATCAGTTATTGCCCTTGTGTTTGAAAACGCGTTCAATTTTAGCTTGTAAGCACTCTAGAAAGAATAATTCTTAATGGATTTTGATAAAACTTGGCTTGAGTATTTGTTTTTACCCAAGGATGAACCTTATGGAAAATCAAATAAATCGAAATATATTTAGTGTCAGTTATTGCCCTTGTGTTTGAAAACGGGTTTAACTTTTTGGCTAATAAACACTCTAGAAGGTACAATTCATGACCAATGTGGACAAAACTCACTGAAATTGTTGGATATTGCAAGGGATGAGCCTAATTGAAAATTAAAAATATCAAAATATATCTAATATGAATTATTGCCCTTGTTCTTTTAAACTCGTTCGATTTTTGTCTCGTAAACACTCTACATGGCACAATTCTTGATGGATTTCTATGAAACTTGGTGTGAGAGTGTGTTATAACTCAAGGATGAACCCTATTGAAAATCAGCAAAATCGAAAAAAATTTTAGTATGAGTTACTGCCCTTGTTCTTGAAAACGCATTCAATTTTAGCTTGTAAACACTCTAGAAAGAACTATTCTTAATGGATTTTGATTAACTTTGGCTTGAGTATTTGTTTTTACCCATGGATGAACCCTATTATAAATCAAATAAATAGAAATATATTTAGTGTCAGTTATAGCCCTTTTTCTTAAAAATGAGTTCAATTTTAGCTTGTAAACACTCTAGAAAGAACAATTTTTAATGGATTTTGATGTAACTTGGCTGGAGTATTTGTTGTCTCCCAAGGATGAACCCTATTGAAAATCGAAAAATTTTTAGTACAAGTTATTGACCTTGTTTTTGAAAACGCGTTCAATTTAACTCGTAAACACTCTAGAAAGAACAATTTTGAATGGATTTTGATGAAACTTGGCTTTAGTATTTGTTTTCACAAGGATAAACCCTATTGAAAATCAGATAAATCGAAAAATATTTAGTGTCAGTTATTGCGCCTGTTTTCAAAAACGCTTTAAACTTTTGGCTTGTGAACACTCTAAACATTCCTTTTTGACAAACTCGCTGAAATTGTTTAATATCAACCAAGGATGAGCCTTATTAAGAATTAAAAATATCAAAATATAGAGACCCTAGAAAAAAATAGGTTGGTAGGTTGAATAATTCATTCCACTTATTGTAACCTTACTGAAAAGTTTTTATTTGAAATAAATGCTGCCAGTGGGCGTATATTACCTTGCCTGGCAAGCTATCTTTCAATGAAATATTGTGTCAGACTTTGTGTTTTTCACTCCATTACCCCTAGGGTGAAATATGTGCTCACTCTATTGCAGTTGTTTTCGAGTTCACATGTAGTTAGTGCTCACTCTACAGACTACAATTCTTCATGGATTATTTTCATTTCTAGTTGCCATGATTGTCCGTCCGATTATTTTGGATTTTGCATGTTGTGCGGATCAATATGCAAGTCTTCAGTTTAGTCTACACGTAATCTTGGAACAATGATTGTTAGCTTAATCTGTATTTTTGTGAAAATATATGGATGATAATCCCCTTCGCACTGAATTTGTTTTTATACATGGGGGGGCGTATATTGTCGTCTCCCATGTTTGTGGGTCTGTCCGTCCGTTCGTCCACAATTGCTTGTAAACACTCTACAAGGTGCAATACTTGAGGGATTTAGATGAAACTTGATATGAGTGTTTATGATCAAGCAAGGATGAACCCTATTGAAAATCAGCGAAATAGGAAAAAATTTAGTATGAGTTCCTCCCCTTGTTCTTAAATGGCTCGTAAACACTCTACAATGTGCAATTCTTAGACTGATTTTGATGAAACTTGGTGTGAGAGTATGTTATAACTCAAGGATAAACCCTATTGAAAATCAGCGAAATGTAAAAACATTTAGTAGGAGTTATTGGCCTTGTTCTTGAAAACACGTTCAATTTTAGCTTGATAAAACTTGGTGTGAGAGTATGTTATAACTCAAGGATAAACCCTATTGAAATTAATAAACATTTAGTATGAGTTATTGCCCTTGTTCTTGAAAACACGTTCAATTTTAGCTTGTAAACACTCTTGAGAGCACAATTCTTAATGGATTTTGATGAAAATTGGCTTGAGTATTTGTTATCACCCAAGGATGAAGCCTATTGAAAACCGGTTAAATCAAAAAAAATTAATATCAGTTATTGCCCCTAATCAACAGATTTTGACAAAACTTGCTGAAATTGTTTAATATCACTCAAGGATGAACCCTTTTGAAAATAGAAAATATAATATATTTAATATGAATTGTTGCACTTGTTCTATAAAATGTGTTGGATTTTTGCCTTGTAAACACTCTACAAGTCACAATTCTTGAGCAATTTTGACGTAACTTGGCATGCGTATTTGTAATCACCTAAGGATGAACCCTATCGAAATTCAGTTAAATCGAAAAATATTTATTATCAGTAATTGCCCTTGTTTTTTAAAACGTGTTCAGTTTTAGCTTGTTAACACTCTAGAAAGAACAATTCTTAATGGATTTTGATAAAACTTGGCTTGAGTATTTGTTTTCACCCAAGGATGAACCCTATTGAAAATCAAATAAATCAAAATATATTGAGTGTCAGTTATTGCCGTTGTGTTTGAAAACGTGTTTAACTTTTTGGCTTATAAACACTCTAGAAGGCACATTTCATGACCAATGTTGACAAAACTCACTGAAATTGTTTGATATCACAAGGGATGGGCCCTATTGAAAAGAAAAATATCAAAATATATATAATATGAATTTTTGCCCTTGTTCTTTTAAACGCGTTCAATTTTTGTCTCATAAACACTCTACATGGCACAATTCTTGACCGATTTTGATGAAACTTGGTGTGAGAGTGTGTTATAAATCAAGGATGGACCCTATTGAAAATCAGATAAATCGAAAAATATTTAGTGTTAGTTATTGCCCTTGTTTTTGAAAACACTTTCAACTTTTGGCTTGTTAACACTATAAACATTCATTTTTGACAAAACTGGCTGAAAATGTTTAATATCACCAAGGATAATCCCTTTTAAAAAGTAAAAATATCAAAATATTATTGCAATTCATAAAAATACCGAAAAATATTTAATGAGTGGTTATTAAGTTCAATTTTTGACAGATTTTAATGAAACTAGACACCCTAGAAAAAAAGTATATGATGGAAGGTTGAATATTTCATTTGGCTACTTGTTACTGTACTGAAAAGTTTTTATTCCAAATCAAAGCTGCCAGTGGGCCTATATTACCTTGCCTGACAAGCTATCTTTTTTTTACCAAAGAAAAAAGCTGAATTTAAATACACAAGTCTATCTTAACATTTCTTTGTTAACAATGCTTCAAATATAAATCTTGCTTCACATTTCATCAAATACATTTAAGAATGTTAAGATACACTTGTTGTGTGCTTCAATAGTAAGAAAAAAAAATTATACTTATACAATTTTTTATTGACAAATTATTGATTTGGAGAACGATTTTGATTTTTATGAACAAATAATGATTTTGTTAAACATATGTTAAAAATGACTAAGAAATGAAGGAGTATAACTAAAACATTACAGAATAAGGATAAATAATTAAGATGTCTCAATATTGGGCTGTTCGGTCTTCCATACAAAAATTATGCAGTTTATCTGATTTCGGGATAGATGAATTATGCCATGTCACTTCCTTTTTATACGCCCACATGAAATGGGGGGGGCGTATATTGTCGTCACCTACATCTGTCCGTCCGTTCGTCTGTCCGTCCACAATTGCTCGTAAACACTCTACAAGGTGTAATTCTTGACGGATTTAGCTGAAACTTGATATGAGTATTTGTTATCACCCGAGGATGAAGCCTATTGAAAACCAGTTAAATCGAAAAAAAATTTATATCAGTTATTGCCCTTGTTTTTGAAAGCGTTCAATTTTTTTAGCTTAATTGTAAACACTCCACAAAGCACAGTTATTGACCGATTTTGACAAAACTTGCTGAAATTGTTTAATATCACCCAAGGACGAACCCTTTTGAAAATAAAAAATATCGAAATATATTTAATATGAATTATTTTTATTTTTTTTTTTTTTTATTTTTTTTTTAATACTTTATTTACAATACAATGTAATGGCATTTACAATTACACAAGTTGAAATAAATAAATACAAATTACTTACAATTAATAATATTACTAATTTTTATTTGAGGCACGCTTTCGACTGTTTATAGCCATAAATATTTCCACTTGTTTTGTATTTAAGTTATTATCAAAACACTTCATTTCAAATTCAGATTTTGTTTTTAAAAAGAGACATATTTTTCCTTGACAGGTATGGTATTATTTAGTTTACATGTATATATGTAATATAAAATCGCTTTTATTTGAAAAGAAGGAGTTGTCGATAATCCCAAAATGTTTGATTTCAGGAGTTAGTCTAGTATGAATATTGTTACTGCGCAGTAGTTCTTCCAAGACATTCCATATATTTTGAGCTAAATGACAATATAAACATAAATGATTAATAGTTTCAATACTTGCATGGCAAAAGGTACATAATGTAGATGGTTCAAGTTTAAAGAGACACAACATATTATTTGTGTAAATTATTTTGTGAATATATTTGAATTGGAAATTCTGCAATCTAATATCACAACATACATTGAATGGTAAGTTGAAAATCTTGACGGACATGTCATCATCTATATTAATGTTTAGCTCATTTTCCCATTTACATAGACTATTTGGCTTACTATATAATGATTTGATTCTTGTGGAGTAAATATTGCTTGTTTTTATATTATGTAAGTCTTTTTTGTATATAAGACTCATGTTTTGATTTATATCTTCATGCACATCACTATTTGTTGATATTGTACATTGCTGTTTATTATTTTTGAGTATATTTTTAACTTTGTTTGATATATTTGCTATTGATGACTGAAAGCATATTGGAAGCTTCACAATATTTGGACTGATGATTTCATGAATAGACAGTAGTTGCATTTTAATGGGCACAAAATTATTAGGATCTATGATTTTTTTAAAGTGTTTATTATACCATACTAATTGGTTTTCTCTGGGGACAATTTCGTCTAAATGTGAAGTATAAATTTCATACCAGCTTAATATAAGATTTTCATAAAATTGAGAGTTTATTTTAATTACTTGAGGTGTAAAATTTGCACCTAAAATTAGTTTGCCGTCATATGGTAACATACTAAATAAAAATGTTTTGATCCATACTTGGTCTAACCCAAAATATTGATTTACTGATAATGTGTTCCTCTAAATTAATCATATTCAACCCTCCAAGAGATCTATTTTGGCAAATTGAATTGCGCTTTATCTTATCCGGGCCGTTCCATAGGTAATTATATATAATTGTATTACACTTTTTAATGACATAATGTGGTACATAGATGGCTGAGGCTTGATACAATAGTTTGGAGAAACAAAAAGTTTTAATTATTTAAATTTTACCAATCAAAGTGAGATTCCGCCCTTTCCATCTATTAATGGTAATTTCAATTTCTTCTAGTTTTTTTTATCAAAATTCAATTTATTCTTAATTGATTCATCAAAAGAGAAAAAAATACCCAGAATTTTTATATAATTTTTGCAGACAGTCAAACCTAGGTTATTAATAAGGTTAGGTAAATTTTTAATATTACTATTTAAATCCATGGCTTCAGTTTTTGACAGATTAATAGATAAACCTGATGTAAGACTAAAGTGCCTCAAAACCTCCAAAAGATGTCGAGCTGTTTTAAAATTCTTTAGTAAACAAGTGATATCATCTGCAAATGCCATGATTTTCAAGTCTTCATTTTAGGGCTGGCAAAATTTATCGAAATTCCGATTAATCGTCGATTACTTACCTGCCGATTACGATTATCGATCTAAAATTCCATGATCGATTATCATGATTCAATAAATTATATCCAATCAATTTTTTCAAACAACTGTTTACAAGATGGAATGAACAATACTATCACAAAACCTACCAAATAATACCGCTATCGACTTTTAATACGACACAATAACAACAATAGGCCTATAAATAACAACAGTGTAGAGCTCCATCTGCTGGGAGGATATGCTACTTTCATTTTCAAATGTACTGTGTTTACGATACTCGAATGTGGTTATCTCCCTTACTTCAAATAGACATGAAAATTCTACCGATTATTAATCGATTATCGGTCGGTGCACGTCACCGATTATTTGCCGATAATCGATATTAAAATCATAATCGATTCCCAGCCCTACTTCATTTCCAAATGCAATGCCTTTATATTTCTATCTGAACGAACATATATACACAGTGTTTCTATGACTAGGTTAAATAAAATGGTTGACATAGGGTCCCCTTGTCGTACGCCTGATTTGATAGGAAAATATTTTGTACTATAACAATTATTGAATACTGCACATTCTACATTCTTATAAAGTGTTTTGATCCATCGTATAAAATTCCTTTTAAAGCCAAAATATCTCAGAACATCTAGCATATAATTATGATTAATACTGTCAAACGCTTTTTTGAAATCAATTGCCAAACAGAAGTCCCGATATTTGTTTTTTTTGGGCTAATGTGATACAGTCATCAATTATTCTGATATTTTCTTGTATATGTCTGTTTGGTATAAATGCAGTCTGATTCGGGTGTATTAACTTGAACAAAAATGGCTTCACTCTAGTACATAAAACTTTACTTGCAATTTTAACATCAACATTAATTAATGTTATAGGTCTCCAGTTATTAATATCAGTTTTCAATTTATTTGGTTTTGGCAGAAGTTTTATAATTGATTGGCGTTGGCTAGTTGAAAAACATTCATTCTCAAAACTTTCATTTAACGCATTTAAAACAAAATTTTTAATATTCGGCCAAAAGTGTCTGTAAAATTCAGTCGTAAGTCCGTCATTTCCGGGCAAGGAGTTTAATTTAAATGAGCTTATAGCTTTTTTACATTCATTTTCATCGATTTTATATTCAAGTTCATTTATGGAAATAAAATCAATCGAACTTTTACTACTAATTTTTAACTCATATAGGCTTTTATAAAACATTTCAATATTATTCATAATCTCGTGAGGTTTATCAATTACATTACCTTCTGATGTTATTAGTTTAGAGACCTTAGTTGATTTTTGTGTTTGTTTTTCCAGATTCAAGAAAAAGGCTGTATTCTTTTCACCCTCCATAGCATATTGGACCTTTGATCTCAAAATAGCACCTTTTGCTTCCTCAGTGTATAGATTATCTAATTTAGCTTTTATAATTTCATATTGATTACAATTTTCTTGGTAACAATCGTCAACTAAACTTAATTTATTGTCTAGTTCTTCTAATTCTTTACTTAATTTATCTTTTATTGTTCTCTTAACTTTTTGTTTCTGTTTACAGTAAGTTATTGTGCATGTCTTTATTTGAACTTTAAGTCCCATAAGCCTCTGGGATTATTGATATCAAAATATTCTTCCTGCCATGTTTGTAACGAATTGCATATTAATTTTGTATAGGTACAATCATTTGTTAATGTTGCATTGAATTTCCAGAGCGATGGGCCACGTTTCGGTTCATTTTGAATAAGATTTATTGAAATTGCAGAGTGGTCACTAAAAGTATTAGGAGTGATTTTACAATTGGTTATACTCTCCTGAATAACCTCAGACACAAGCCAAAGGTCTATCCTACTGTGTATGCTGGGGTTCTTTTGTTTCCATGTGTACTTTTTGGACATTGGCATGTTGAATCTATATATATCTACAAGTTGATAAGTATTTATTATATTATATATTTTTATTAAGTCCCTTCTTTTTAATTTTATAATTTCCACCTAATCTATCATTATTTTTATTGAGTACATTATTAAAATCACCTCCTATTAGTACTGGATAATTGTGGCTACCTAAAATTGTTTCGATTACATTGTTCAATCTTTGATAATATAAAAAACTGATCTTTGTCTGGAATTGGGCTATATGTGTTCACTAAAATATATATAGTTTGAAAAATTTGCGCAGTAACAATACTATAGTAACCGTTAAGGTCAGGGTAGCACTTCAAGATTTCTATATTAGCACTGTTACCTAATAATATAGCTACTCCTGCAGAGTTACTTTTGCCATGTGAAAATAATATATCCCCACCCCATTCGTCTCTCCACTGTTTCTCGTCATCTGCCATGCTGTGCGTTTCTTGTAAAAACAAAATATCTGTATTTTGATCTTTCAACCATGAGAAAACTTTTTGACGTTTAAGTCTGTCACGCATGCCTCTTACATTAAGTGATAATAAATTGATTTGAGACATAGACTGGATAGAGTTATTAAGAGTGTTAGCTCTATAAGGTATTAGTAATACATGAGCACCATATTACTCTGATAACTGGGTATTATGTATTACCTGACGTAGACAATAGTGTACTTATACTAATTATACTAAAATAGTATAATATTTAATATTTTGGCAGATTACTATATATTTGATATAAAAATGAATAAACAACAATTAGCCTAAATATTCTAGACCTAGTAATCATTCAAGACACTGCAAACATTTTGTAGACAAAACTAGCTTATTATACTTCGCATATCAAAATCCATACTGACAATATCTTAACACTGCCACTGGATATTCATTCCCTAAGTAGTCACGATATTCGAATACAAGTCACAACACTATTACATTTTACTGGTTTAATGTATTATCTGACATAGACAATAGTGTACTTATACTAATTATACTAAAATAGTATAATATTTAAATATTTTGGCAGATTCCTATATATTTGAAATATTTCTAGAGACTGGGAAAGCAATACTAAATCTGTAGAGTTTTTGATTAATCAATAATTAGCAATTAATAGAACAAATATAAAGAGAAGGAAACACTTAGCTGTCCTTTGTGTTAGATGGGTTCATCTCTGCGTCCCTATTTTGCCTAGGTCCATATGAGCGGTGTCTCTTGTCTCTCACAGTAGTCCTGAAGTCCTGTTTAGCTTGGGTCGCTTTTCTGATATCCTCATATAAGTCTATTTTAGTCCTTTCTCGTCCTCTTGCTGCTGCGTACACACTACCATTGAAATGCCAGACTGATTAGATTTCTTCATTGAGTGGCAAATTAGAAATTTGCCACTCTTTGTTTTCATTAGACTTTTTTTTTTTTTTCAGGAAGCTCCCTAGCGCAACTCGAAAATGGTATAGAAATTTGGTTTGAAAAATACGATAAGATACGTACTGCAATAGAAAATGAATATATAAAACTAAAAATTTTACGCATCTTTAGTTAGTAATTGCATAATAATAATTGAATAATTACATAACTTTGTTGCTTATTATCCGATCGCTTTGAAAATTACAGAATATAGAGAAGTCGCCTATAGAAATAAAACCGCATCATAAAAAAATTTCTAGCACTTCAGGTTCTTGCGTGAGAACTTCCGGTTTTTTAGAACCGCGTTGGGTCACCCAACTTCCGGTGTATGTATGAAATGAGTACAAAAGCTATACATATATACTATCAGGCATAATTAGAACCCTTTTAGAATAAAAAATCCAAACCGGAAGTGATACTTTGTGTCATCACAGGACGGTAACATTCAGCAAAATTTTAATAAGTCCGCCAATTTTTATTTGATTTGTCCGATTTTGGTGTTTTTAGAAACCTTGTTACTTTATCTAAAACTTGTTGGTAACAGAATTTTGATTTTCAAATTTAATTTTTTTTAATGCCTGATTGAATTTTTTTGAAAATTTTGAAAAATGACCTTGACCTTTTGGGTAACCATTTTAGTTTTTTGAAATTCACAAGGCTATATCAAATGACCTTGACCTTCAATGACCATGAATTTTAAAACCGCATCATAAAAATTTTTCTACCACTTCCGGTTTTTGCGTGAGAGTTTCCGGTTTTTCAGAACCCTGCTGGGATCTGCACAGATATCAATAGTAGCTTCCTGTTGAGCCCCAGTCGGTGACGTCATAAAAGATGTTAGATTTAGTGGAATTGCAAGCTACACCTATCCGTGTTTGATATAGTAGATAAATTTCAACCTCTTGTTTTATTCACAAAAATAAATATTATTGACAATTCTGACCTTTAAAATGTTTTTGGTGGAACCTTAAAAATTTTGTCATTAATATGCAATAAACTTTAAACTGTGGTGTAACAATATTACATAATAAAACTCCGCGTATATTTTTTGAACCCATAGAGGTTGTTTGCCACTCTCGGAACTGTTCACAGTTCTAGTTGTCTTTAAGTCTGTTGATTAGGCTTGAAATCATGGCTGTGACATCGTCAAATATTTTCAGATTGTTGTAAAAAAAAACCTTCCTGTTCCGCATTATCATGCTTTTGATATCACTGTTGAGGAATTTGCATATAATAGGTCTTTGCAAGTCACGGTATTTTGAGGGAAGTCTGTGTATAGCGATAATATGTGCAGGCTGCATTTCAAAATTTAAAATACTTTTCACTTTATTGCAGAAAACCGCTCTCAAATCCTCTTGTTCTTGTTCAGGTATTCCGAGAATCTTCACATTCATTTTTCTGGAATATTGTTCATTATAATTTGCCATACAGATACTTCTCTTAGTCTGTTCATCATTGAAATAAATTTGTTTGTTGATGTCTTCAAGTTCTTGTTGTATTTCCTCGTTCTCCTTTCTTAACGTGTTGTTAGTATTAATGGATTCCTCCAGTTTGCTTGTCACATCATCCAATTTTGTTGATATTCGTCCCAGATCACTCATCCATTCTAATTTCATTTCAGATAACATCTCTTTTATATCTGTCTTTGTCACCATATTTTCTTTCAAAAAATCTGCTGAATCCTGCATCTCTGTTAGAATAACTGATGTATCAGAGTCAGATTGGCCGGATGAAGAGACTTGAAATCTTTTTAAGTCAGAGCTGACTTTGATTTTAGTATCTTTTGTTTTAGTATTTTGTCCTTTATCCCCAGTTTTACTCATACTGTTCAACGGTTACACAACACAACTCAGTACACCAAACAGCCAGATACAAATTTGTATTATGTGACTGAGTGTTTGTCAAGCTTGTTAAATAATCTGTAACACAACACAACTCAGTACTTAGTTCAGCAAAGAAACCACAAAATGTAGTATTATGTGACTGAGTGTTTTACAAGCTTGCTAATTAGTTTTCAGCAACTTTTCTTATGGTTGTTATTTATTGATAACAGCTCACTCTAGTAACTAAATTTTCACACAAAACTCTAAAAAAGTCTTATTTTAAGTTATGAGAATCCAAACTTTTACAGCATATCTAATTCTCTTCACTGTTGTACAGCTTTTTGTAATTTTGTATGGTGTTATTGCTGACTGGATCACAACTAATCAACCTTTTTACACAGAGCTCTCACACTCAACTTCTACCTGTCGGCCATCTTTTTTTCTTTATGAATTATTGCCCTTGTTCTATAAAATGTGTTGGATTTTTGCCTTGTAAACTCTCTACAAGTCACAATTCTTGAGTGATTTTGACGTAACTTGGCATGAGTATTTGTAATCACCTAAGGATGAACCCTATTGAAATTCAGCTAAATCGAAATATATTTTGTATCAGTTATTGCCCTTGTTTTTGAAAACGCATTCAGTTTTAGCTTGTAAGAACTCTAGAACGCACAATTCATGACCAATGTTGAAATGTTCTTTTAAACGTGTTTGATTTTTGTCTCATAAACACTCTACATTGGCACAATTCTTGACTGATTTTGATAAAACTTGCTGTGAGAGTGTGTTTTAACTCAAGGATGAATCCTATTGAAAATCAGCAAAATTAAAAAATATTTAGTATGAGTTATTGCCCAGATTCATGAAAACGCGTTCAATTTTAGCTTATAAACACTCTAGACAGAACAATGCTTAATGGTTTTTGATGAATCTTGGTTTGAGTATTTGTTTTCACCCAAGGATGAACCCTATTGAAAATCAGATAATCGAAAATATTTAGTACAAGTTATTGCCCTTGTTCTTGAAAACGCGTTCAATTTAACTCGTAAACACTCTAAAAGAATAATTTTGAATAGATTTTGATGAAACTTGGTTTAGTATTTGTTTTCTCCCAAGGATAAACCCTATTGAAAATCAGATAAATCGAAAAATTTTTAGTGTCAGTTATTGCCCTTGTTTTCAAAAACGCTTTCAACTTTTGGCTTGTGAAGACTCGAAACATTCATTTTTGACAAAACTCGCTGAAATTGTTTAATATCAACCAAGGATGAGCCCTATTAAGAATTAAAAATATCAAAATATTATTAAGGTTGAACCCTATTGCAAATCATAAAAATACCGAAAAATATTTAATGAGTTGTTATAAGGTACAATTCTTGACAGTTTTTAATGAAACTAGAGTCCCTAGAAAAAAAGTATATTGTGGAAGGTTGAATATTTCATTCCACTAATTGTTACCTTACTGAAAAGTTTTTATTCGAAATAAATGCTGCCAGTGGGCGTATATTACCTTGCCTGGCAAGCTATCTTTAAGACACATCGTGTCATGTATGTATTTTACAGGTCCTGTAGTATAGTATAGCATAGTATATATATTATATGTCTAGGCTATCATTTACTACAAATTTCTTGTAAAAAAGTCATGGATAGAAGTTTGATTTCCTAAGAATCAGAAATACAATCCACTTAAATATAAACATAAATTTCTGTTACGTAACTTTTTACCAGTAAAATAAGATATGTTGTGTAGACAAAATGGAATTCCTCACATGAAATGGGGGGCGTATATTGTCGTCACCCTGTCCGTCCGTCCGTCCGTCCGTCTGTCCACAATTGCTCGTAAACACTCTAGAGGGCTCAATTCTTAACGGATTTTGATGAAACTTGATATGAGTGTTTATCACGCAAGGATGAACCCTATTGAAAATCAGCGAAATTGGAACAAATTTAGTATGAGTTCTTGCCTTTGTTCTTGAATGGCTCGTAAACACTCTACATGGCACAAATTTTGACCGATTTTGATAAAACTTGGTGCAAGAGTTAACGAAATCGAAAAACATTTAGTATGAGTTATTGCCCTTGTTCTTGAAACCACGTTCAATTTTAGCTTGAAACACTCTTTAGAAAACAATTCTTAATGGATTTTGATGAAACTTGGCTTGAGTATTTGTTATCACCCAAGGATGAAGCCTATTGAAAACCAGTTAAATCGAAAAAAAATTTAGTGTCAGTTATTGCCCTTGTTTTTTAAAACCTATTCAATTTTGCCTAGGTCCATATGAGCGGTGTCTCCCATTGTCTCTCACAGTCCTGAAGTCCTGTTTAGCTTGGGTCACTTTTCTGATATCCTCATATAAGTCTATTTTAGTCCTTTCTCGTCCTCTTGCTGCTGCGTACACACTACCATTGAAATACCAGGCTGATTCGATTTCTTCATTGTTTTTAAGTCTGTTGATTAGGCTTGAAATTCATGGCTGTGACATCGTCAAATATTTTCAGATTGTTGTCAAAAAAACCCTTCCTGTTCCGCATTATCATGCTTTTGATATCACTGTTGAGGAATTTGCATATAATAGGTCTTGGCAAGTCACGGTATTTTGAGGGAAGTCTGTGTATAGCGATAATATTTGCAGGCTGCATTTCAAAATTTAAAATACTTTTCACTTTATTGCAGAAAACCGCTCTCAAATCCTCTTGTTCTTGTTCAGGTATTCCGAGAATCTTCACATTCATTTTTCTGGAATATTGTTCATTATAATTTGCCATACAGATACTTCTCTTAGTCTGTTCTTCATTGAAATAAATTCGTTTGTTGATGTCTTCAAGTTCTTGTCGTATTTGCTCGTTCTCCTTTCTTAACGTGTTGTTAGTATTAATGGATTCCTCCAGTTTGCTTGTCACATCATCCAATTTTGTCGATATTCGTCCCAGATCACTCATCCATTCTAATTTCATTTCAGATAACATCTCTTTTATATCTGTCTTTGTCACCATATTTTCTTTCAAAAAACCTGCTGAATCCTGCATCTCTGTTAGAATATCTGATGTATCAGAGTCAGATTGGCCGGATGAAGAGACTCGAAATCTTTTTAAGGCTTTTTTGGTATTATCAGAGCTGTTATATTTTCAATCTACAAGTTATCCATGTTTTAAACTACCTATTGTTATGGATCTAAATGGTATAGAGTCACCGCGGATCAATGTTATACTGTTAGAAACATATACTATTATACTATACTGTATATATTTATAACAATATTTTAAAAAAATATGAGCGTTGTCTTATAGTGATGCTGTGCACGGTCGAATGAGCGAGGTTCTTTGTGATACATTCATGTATGTTTCACGCTAACGCTGTAGAGAAAGCGAGAGAACGAGCGGTGTCTGTTATTATTCAAACCAAGCTTGTAACAGATAGAAAGTCGAAAGTCTGAGGGAATTTTTTTTTAGCAAAATGAACGGATATTTGTGTATATTTGTAATCTTAGCAGGTAAGTAGGTCACTTCATATTATTTAAAATCGTATCATCTTCGTTTGTAAACTAGAAAAGGTGGGGCAGACATGCGCTTGAAAAAATCCTCTCAAAACTCAAATCTAGGTCGACAATCTGCCAAAGTTTGCTTAAGTTTTCAATATACATGTACTTATATAATATGTTTTATTCTATCAAACTTTTATTGGAATAGGGCCAAAGTTAATTAAGGAGAGAGAGGTTAGAGAAGAGGTATGTTTGTATGCAAAGATAGCATCACAATTATAGGTCGGGCTGGCTCGTTGTTTTCGTGTTTATTAATCTTAACATGTCTTTTAGTATAAAAATTTGACAAGATTTCTTGAATTTCAAAATTTATTTACCAGTCGTGTACAGTATTTTCAAAATTATAAGAAAATCTTGACGATGAATGGTAAAATTTATATCATGTGATATCGATTATTTTACCTGGCGGCTTGTTACAAAGAATGCCGGTATACTCGCTGTATTCATCAAGGCCATGTGTTAGCTTAGAGTAAAGTTAGTTCGGAGTTTTACATCCTATCATTCTGCATATGGTTGCATTTAAAGAATTCCTGTACTTGTGCAGTGTACAGTGAAGGAAATTGTGTCATGTATAAGGGTACTTATTATTCGTTACACAGCAGCACTCGATATATTGAAATTCAATAAGGACACGGAGTACTTGATACCATGTAGACATTCAATCATTATATTATTTCTATTATTGCTTAAGAAACTTAGTATATTTATATAATGGAAAGGAAACAAGAACGTTGTTATTTATAATCAGAATATCCGACATTTTAAATAAACATTAGATACATTACGCAGTAGTATTAATAATCCACTAAACAACATTAAACCAGTCAACCATTCATCATATTTTGAATACACAACGAAAGTTGTATGTTTATTGGGGACCCTAATGACATCATTTTTTATCATTCCAGTATTTAATCAGTCGCCTGTGGTTCCTGCAATTCCAGGAAGATGTTGGAAGATGTCACTTATCGCAAAGAGCGTTATGTGTCACACATCAAAAACTTTATTCATCTACTCATTCCTTTTCAAAATAGTGCTGTGGAGCTGGGCTGTATTTAGATACTATAATCCCAAATATGTTATTACGAGCACTGCACTACATATCATTATATATGCATTTAGGAATGAACACACCGAATATAAACTGAACGTTTTTACTAGGTATTATATAAGGTTTATATATATATATATATATATTTTATGTAATAAATATATATTGAAAGTAATAATGGTACATTGTATTTTGTTGATATTTTTCAGGAGTGGTGTGTTTATCCAATAGTGAAACGTATGGTGATTTTTTGGACTGTCAAAAGACAGCAGCCCATGATTGTGCGAAATCAAATCCAACTTTCCAAAATCCAAAAATCCAAATTTCACGCTTTTTTTTAGTAAATAGCGTTTGCGAGTAAGTACACACGTCTAAAGCTCTGAGCTATCAGTTCCCCTATTAAATCCTACTTTCTTATTCTCGATCTTCTCACATCAAAAGCCCCTAAACACACATATATTCCTAATAGTATTTTATTGAATAGTAAAATTTGGGATAATCAAAATTTATTTACATTATTGTAGGAAGAGGCAGGATTTTTCCAAGTTATTGGTTTGTTCTATAGATGCAGAAAAAAGCTGTTTGACGGGTGATGATCAAAAGCTTGTCGCCACTGAATCGGCCTATATCTCAGCGATAGACTACTTTTGCTCCAGATTTGAGAACGAAACTATGGGTAAGTTATTTGAAAATAATTTCTTTTTCATTCTCCTTTTCACCACCACTGATAGAGTAGACTACCCTATTCTGATGGGTTTTTTTACAGTTAAGTGACTTAGTAAGTTAGCTAATATCGACCTTAAATGCATTGAATTCTGAAGATAACTTTCATATTTATTCTATTGTTTGTCAGTTTCAGCGAACGTTTCACAGACATTTGAAAATATTTCATTAATGAGTCTTACCATTATTATTTGAACCATGAAGGGTTGAGGGGGGGGGGGAGATTACGCAAGACAAATTGCCATATACAGTACTGATGTTAATTATTCTACTAACCTACAATACTTGAGAAATTAAAACATAATGTTTCGTTACAGATATTCCTTTCATAACTTGTCTTGAAAAATCTAAATGTCTGAAAGCCAAGGATAATATGTTATCTGGGAACAGTTCTATTGCTGAATATAAAGTTAGCCACTGCAGGTAAATATCACAAAATAAGTTTTTAAGTTTTTGGATCCTTATAAGTAAAAATTCATAAATTTTAAAATATCATAGTGAGTTAGCTATAGTATTTTAATGTTGGTGGTGATCACAGTAAACTGTCAAAAAACACCGATTGCCATACTCCACCCGCCCCCTAAGAAAATTCTAAGGTTTCGTCCAATCTTTACGCACTCTAATTGCATCTTATTTCAGTAAAATGGAATCATTATATGCGTGTTTCAAGGATGATCTGGCAAGCTGTCCAAAACTTAAAGAGACATTGATGGAAATTGTGAAATTAATAAAACCAGAAGCCTGCAGCGGAACGTCCATCTTTTATAATTCCATTTTAATTTTCTTCTCCCTCTATCTTTTTAAATTTTTTATGTAATTTCTTTTTTACTAATAAACGCCTTTTTAACGTTTAATGTATCGGCCTATTGTCAAATAACTAACAACATAGAAAAAGCTGCGCTCTTTAGACTAAATAGCCATTCATGTTAGACTGCTTTACTCAGACTTGTCAACGATCTCCTGGATGGTATGGAGAACCAAGAGGTAACAGGTTTAATAGCCATCGATCCAAGTGCAGCCTTCGACACCATGGATCACAACATTCTACTCGACGTTTTACACAATCAGTACGGAGTAAATGGTACCGTTCTAGCATGGGTGGACTCGTACCTGCGTTCTTGCAGTTGTCGCGTCAGTGTTAACTCTATAGAATCAACTCCGAAATCGCTGGAATGTAGTGTGCCTCAAGGGAGTTGTCTTGGTCCTTGGCTTTATCTCACATATGCGGGAACACTATTCGATGTCATCAAACCAACCATATCTGTCTGCGGGAGGCGACCACATTGCTTGTCAGCGCTTTAAACCAACTTCAGTGACCAATGAACATAGAGCTATAAAGGAACTTGAAGACAGTGCTGTAATCATCAATGACTGGATGAATGCCATTAAACTCAAAATGAACACCACTAAGACAGAATTTATTATGTTTGGCAGTAAAGTCCAACATGGTAAATGTTTAACTAAACAAATTGATATTGCTGGTGATCAAATTAAAAATGTTAGCGTCATAAGATACTTAGGTGCCTACTTAGACGAGGGCCTAAAATTTTCAAAGCATGTTAAAACCAAATGTAGAGCTGTCATGTTAAATTATCTGAGAATAAAGAACATTCGCAAATATCTAACTCAAGACACTGCAAAAATTCTTGTATTGTCATTAGTAATCTCACATTTAGATTATTGCAATGCTATATTGTTCGGAATTTCAGAAAATGAGTAACAGAATTACAGCGTATCCAGAATATGTGTGCTAAACTTGTTTTGCAAAAGAGAAAATATGATAGTTCCAAAGACTCTTGGTTTGAAATGAATTGGTTACCAATCAAAGCTAGGATCAATTTTAAAATATTGTGTACAATGTATAACTGTTTCATAGGCGACGTTATCTAACAGAACTATTACACAAACCTGTCTTAAAAAGACAAAATCTCAGATCTTCTGGTAACGCTGATTATTGCTTTGCTGTTCCTTTTAACAAAAATAAAACATTTAATGACAGAAGTTTTAGTACCGTTGGTCCAACTCTCTGGAATACATTGCCTCTGTATATAAGACAGTCTTCTACTTTCGACATTTTTAAGAAAAATGTCAAAACCTACTATTTTAGAGATTGTTATGCATTGTATTTAAGATCTTGAGCTGTAACCAGATTGAGATATGAAAATGTGTTAGAAATTTTACTAAGATAGCCATTATTTTAATTGTTTCACATTTTAAGAAGCTTTTAATACTTAGGAAATTTTACACTGCTGATTTCTTGAATTTGTTTTTTTTGTGTTTTAATTTGTCGTATATTTGCCCTGTAAATGTTCCCAAGATACTGATACCTAAATACAATTCATTCTATTTAATTCAGAATAAATTAACTCACTTGAACTCGATAAATTAAGGCAATAATAAACAGTTACTTCCCTTATAATGATATAGACAATACAGTGTTTCGGAGATTGTAGAAATAAATTGAGTTTTATGTCCTACTCTTCTGCATAATATGGGCTAATGAAGACGATTTCCAACTGTCGAGGAATCTTTAACATGCACAGTCTGTAGAATTGAACTCTGCCCATTAGGTTAGTGACCAAGCGTGTAACTCAGTCAATGAGCAATACTAGATTTGTCTAGTATTGCTCATACACTGTTACTCTTTCTAATCTGTGGCTGTAATCTTTCCACTGTCCCAATATTGTCACATATAAATTTCCCAATAACCCAGCCACATTCAA
>JAUJPP010000002.1:5471468-5498330 GCA_030562195.1 Nipponacmea schrenckii
CACCTGTTTGTTTAAGCTTGATAATAATAAACATTTAGATGAAGAAACTGTGTTAGGTTATGTTCCTACTTCCATACAAACCCGTCCCGTCATAATACGCGGAAATGTCTCAGACCCCTTAAGTTAGGGACACCATCTTACAAACTGCTGGATGGTCAAATGAATCTACTTTTAGAAAGTATTATTCTAAACCTATCATGGATGAAGGAAATTTTGCAAATGCAATTTTGAATAACGCTACGTTAGAATGAACAATCTTCTAGCCAAATAAGATTTATTGTTTTAGAATAAACAAACTGTTTTTAGTTGTGATTATTTTAACAAAGTTTATGAGATAAAGATATTTTTTATAATCATTTTGACAAAATTATTGTTTTCTTTTGTTCATGATGACAACTTTGAAACTCTCACATGAACTCGAAATGACGTCATACAGTAAGATAGAATTGACGTCTGAGAGGTTATGTGCCCACCCCGTTTTGGGTTTGAGTATTGAAGATACTGTGTTAATATCCCTCCCTTGGTTGGAAGGTTTTTTTTTCTTTGTTACCATTCACACTTTGAATAATGATGGTTTTGGCGCGCGCATCTCACATAACCTCTCAGACGTCAACAGCAAGACAGAATTATAATCAAGCTTCACCTTACAGGTAAGCCTCGTTTAATTGTTAAATTCAATGATTAGACAGATATTGGATCATGAAAATCTTGACGGTTTCCCCAATCTCAAAAGATTTGTTGCGTCAAAAATGGCATTATTCGGCTCAACATATCTGTGCGAACAATTTTTCAGCAAAATGGGATACATGAAGAGTCCTCATTGAACCCCATTGACAGACGAGCATTTGAAAAATGGACTGAGAGTAGCTGGTTCATCCATTCAACCTAACAGGGAAAAGGGGTTTTATTCAAAATATCCAATTGCAAACCTCTCATTGAATAATTGCGATTTCAAACAGTGATTTTTCGTTGATTTTAAATTATTATGTCTGTTATTATTTGCAATGCACATTGAAATACGTGATTGAATGAATCACTTGTTTCTCATTTTTAATTCCATGATTCATTAATGGTTGGTTTCGTGGTCCACGGCCTACTCGCATCCCCAAATGTGCCACAGGCCTGTTCTAGAGTGTTTATAAACAATTGTGGACAGACGGACGGATGGATGGATGGGTGCTGACTATATACATTTCACATTTTATTTAAGCGTCCCGGGTATAAAAGTTACCTGTGGTTTGCTGCCACCACCCATATTAGCTTTCTGATTTTTGTTCTTTCCTCCTGAAAAGAAAACCTACTGTTATAGAAACACAAGTGGCTGCCAAGCAAGATACGCCCACTTTAAAATATATTTTCTGTTTCAACTATAACATTGTTTAGGTCTAATCCAATCCAGTTCTCATCAATATAAATGTTCTATGGCCAACGTTCTCAATTTTGTTTTGCCAATCACCACTTAGCGAATTTCCAATCAAGCCATTCACCATTCGAGACGTGAGTACATAATATATTATAAATGACGTAATATAATATTATGTGAGAAGAGACCATTTATCTTTACACATAATAAATTCCCAACAAATTTGCTCATTTTGGCACTCAGTTTTTTGTTGACTGTTAAATTTGTATTTTAATCGTATAGATAACCTTTTAAATGCGACCTGAAATTTGCAATTTTTAATCTTAACATACTACCTCTCTATAGAAAAGTCACTGTACAAGCACTATCATTTTTTAAACCTTAACTCGTGCGTGTCCATTGCCCCCCATTTGAGAACGGTGGTTCTATGGCATTTACATTCGCGTTTTGACTAAATCAAGGGCAATAACTCAAAAAACATTCAAATGTAATAACTATTATTAAACTTATCCAACATCTCAATATAAATGTTCACACTAATTTTTATTCAAATGAAAACTGTTGTCTATATTGTGTTCATAAGTCTATTTCAACGTGTTTTGACTAAGTCAAGGACAAGAACTCAAAAATTATTTACTGAAAAATCGTCACTATCAAACTTGTCCAAGATCTCATCAATATAGATGATCAGAGCAAGTTTCATTCAAATCCAATGAAAACTGTAGTCTCTATTTAATCGAAAAAACGCCAATTTGGAACTTGTTCAAGACCTCATCAATATAAATGATCATAACAAGTTTCATTCGAATCCGATGAAAACTGTAGTGTCTATTACGTTCACAAGCAATTATGGACGTAGGGACTGATGGACCAAGGAACGGAGCAACCGATGGACCGACAGACGGACGGGGTTGACGACAATATACGACCCCATCATAATGTGGGGATATTAAAATAGACATGGCTATTGTAATACCTTGCATCCATGTTTTCAAAAGTCATTTACACTTTTTTTTTTTTCACCCAATCTTTTTTTTCCATAACCTGTACACATATATCTATGTATGTTTCTAAAGTGTTTGTGCTGGACAGACATCGTTGACATGTGGGAGTATAAAAAACAAGTGGTTACCTAGCAAGATATGCCCACTTTAAAGTATATTTCTGTTTAAACACAGGGTATATTTTAGGGCCTAATCCATTATCTCTTAATGTAATTCAAATATTATTCAAATCAGATGAAAACTTTAGTCTCTAGAGCATTCACAAAAAAAATTTTGACACGTTTTAACTAAGTCAAGTGAAGTAACTCAAAAACCATTCATCCAAAAAATTGTCAATATTGAACTTGTTCAAGATCTCATCAATAAAAAAATTAACACTAAGATTCATGCAAATCTGGTGAAAACTGTAGTCTCTATCACTTTCACAAGCCATTTTTGACTAAATCCAGAGCAATAACCCAAAAATCATTCATCATTCAATTTCAAACTTTTCCGAGATCTCATCAATATAAATGATCACACCCCATTTCATTCCAATCCACTGAAAACTGTAGTCTCTTTCACGTTCACAAGCCAATTTTGACGCGTTTTGAACGATAACTCAAAAGAGCGATGGGCATCGTAATACGTCCACATTTATAATGGCAGCCTATTTGTTCAGGAGGTCAAGAATTATCGATAAATGAAAGATTTTTTTCCTTTTTTTTTAAATTTCACATACAATAAATTTCATCCAAATCCATCAAGAAATTCAGCTCTCTATAGTGTCCAAAAAGAATTAAAGATCAAGGGCAATAACTCATAGTAATATTTTTCGACTAGTCTGAATTTTAATAGGGTTCATCTTTGGGTGATTACAAAAGCGCACACCAATTTTTGTCAAAATCCATCAAGAAACCAGCTCTTTATCGTGTCCACAAAGAATTCAAGAACAAAAGCCAACAAAGTTTTAAAGAACAAGGGCAATAACTCATATTAAGTATTTTTGATTGGTCTGATTTTAAATAAGGTTCATCCTTGGGTTACAAGAAACTCTCACACCAAGTTTCAAGAATCTAGCTTTGGAATCTAGTGTTTGGAAATCGGAAAAAAAAAAATAATCAATAAATAGGAATAATCGGAGAGGCATAATCAATTATGAATTCGATTAATAATCGAAACACGTCAATGCAAATATCAGGGCTGTTGATTACTTTTTTCCCAACCGGACATTTCTTACATGTTTTGTTGATGTCAAAAATATGCTCCACTATTCTACTAGTATCGAAATGTAAACTGTAAACTGCCATGAATATGTAGTTACATTCATCAGAATTGGAACTTAAACTTTCTATTGTCATACTTCACATCATAATAACAAAACAATCTGATCAAATATCTGCAATAATTGAATATTTTCGTCCAAGGTACAAATGCCGATTTTTAGTTAACTTTCACCAACTGTGTACTTCTGGTTGCACATGAGAAAAACAAAGTATTTTGAATGACACCAATACTGAGCAGTGTTTCCCGCGTCTCCAATTGTCTATATATAGTAACAGTTTCACATACTAGTATAGACCGACATGTTGACTCTAAATAATACTACGTATTTTAGAGACAGCCTGTTGAGAACACAAGATTTTGTAATACTGACTTTAGACCTTTGAAACAGTGAATTTTGTACAGAACTACTGGCCCAAATGACAAAGTGCATGCCCACATATTTTTTTATAAATTTTTTACCAAATAAGTATGAAAACTAGAATTGCTTACAATTATGAACGTATTTCGAGAGCCTTAAAATATAATGTAGGCTAAATTTGCAATGACCTACATTTAGACAATATATTGAATATCATTTTACCTAGTTTTCAAAGTCATAAAATAATTAGGTCACACCTTCCGTAACGGTTTATGATGGCGAAAATATGAAAATTATCAATTTTGCTGTATTTAAGTACACTTATCTCTATGAATTTTTTAAGTAAGCCAAATCAAAAATATCTACTCGTAGACAATATATTGAATATTATTTGACCTAATTTTCAAGGTCATAGATTAAGTGGGTCACACCTTCCGTAGCCGTTAAAGTGACCTAATTTTGAAAAAGAAAATACGAAATTTGAAAATCGGTCTCCAAGAAGAGTAGATAATGATCCATTGTATCTATGTACTAAATTTCATCAAAAAAGGTCTATCAGTAGTGTCTGAATTTTGGATTTAAGAATTGTAACGAAAATTCAAAATGGCGGCCGATATGGCAGGTTGACCTAATTATTTAGGTCAAATCAATTACTATTGACAAGTTATTTATAAAACAGTTTTCACTTTTCACCTAGCAGTTATAGACCGGAAGTTACGTAATTACATCATTTGAGGCTAAACCGGAAGTGGAATTTTTTCTTTCACTTTTTTTCAAAAATTATAATCATATCGCCTATCAACTGGTAAAGTTTCAAAATTTTACCAGTTATTTCAAATCTGAAAATCCGGTCAAAATCGAACTGAAAATAAACTTGCTAAAGCAAAAAAAACTCAACTTTCGGTTCTCACTTCCGGTCAGAGATAGAACTTCCGGTTTTGTTTTATTTGATAATAGAAATCATTCTAAGATCAACTGTAGATTTAGAATTTCTGCACCTTTTACCAGTTTGTCTGCAAACTCATCCAAGAATCGCAAAAAAAAAAAAAATAAGAAAATAATCCGAACGATTACAATACGTTTTCGCCAAAATCGAAATACGTAAAAAAACAACACGTCATCTATGACTATATGATTTATTCAATCATTCCAGGGCTGTTGATTTGGCTCTGTATGCCAGACATGACTGGCAGTCATTCCAAAATGATCCTTTACAAATACGCTCTGCCGGATATCAAGTATAGGTCAGTGGCGTGAAAAAAAAATTAAAATTAAATTACTAAACAATCACGTTTAATCAATGAGAAAACTAACACTATCGGTCAATTAATTTAGTTAATTAAGGGATTAACGGTAAAAGATGGTTAATTAACAATGAATTTATTGACAATTATTAATCGGCTGCCGGAAACAGTTGATCCGTTATATGTTTAATCCTATATTTACGCCGTTAAATTTTAACAGGTCATTAATCACAGATATTATTACGATTTCATCAATAGTTAATACCAACGTAAACATGCAAAGAAAATGAAATAAATAGAATTCTTGACGATGATATCTTGCCGGTCATTGAGAATTCTTCTTTTTAACAATTATAAAGTTGACAGAAAGTTCAATTAAATATCACTAGCAGGCTATTTACTATTGAAATTTTACTATTCCTTACAAAAATGTGTGTAATTATATAAGTTTTATTGTTTTTTATCTGTTTACTACTAGGATATGAAACAGTTACTATTTATAGACAGTTGGGGACGCCC
Source organism: Nipponacmea schrenckii (assembly GCA_030562195.1). NCBI lineage: Eukaryota > Metazoa > Mollusca > Gastropoda > Lottiidae > Nipponacmea > Nipponacmea schrenckii. The sequence goes on from JAUJPP010000002.1 coordinate 5,477,223, forward strand.
GCGGGAATATACTGTCATTTTTCTCAGTATTGGTGTCGTTCAAAACATTTTGTTTTATTCATGATCAACCTGAAGTGAAATTTATCTTAAAATCAGCATTCATAATTTATTATATAAATATTAAATTACTGTAGATTTTTTATGATCGGATTGTTTTGTTATTGTGATGTGATGTATATCAATATTTTAGGAAAGTTTAAGTCCCAATTATGATGAATATAACTAAACATTCATGGAATAAGATAGCTTGCCAGGCAAGGTAATATACGCCCACTGGCAGCATTTATTTCAAATAAAAACTTTTCAGTAAGGTTACAATAAGTGGAATGAATTATTCAACCTACCAACCTATTTTATTCTAGGGTCTCTAGTTTCATTAAACACTGTCAAGAATTGTACCTAATAACAACTCATTAAATATTTTTCGGTATTTTTATGATTTGCAATAGGGTTCACCCTTAATAATATTTTGATATTTTTAATTCTTAATAAGGCTCATCCTTGGTTGATATTAAACAATTTCAGCGAGTTTTGTCAAAAATGAATGTTTAAAGTGTTCACAAGCCAAAAGTTGAAAGCGTTTTTGAAAACAGGCGCAATAACTGACACTAAATATTTTTCGATTTATCTGATTTTCAATAGGGTTTATCCTTGTGAGAAAACAAATACTAAAGCCAAGTTTCATCAAAATCCATTCAAAATTGTTCTTTCTAGAGTGTTGGCGAGTTAAATTGAACGCATTTTCAAAAACAAGGTCAATAACTTGTAATAAATATTTTTCGATTTTCAATAGGGTTCATCCTTGGGAGACAACAAATACTCCAGCCAAGTTACATCAAAATCCATTAAAAATTGTTCTTTGTAGAGTGTTTACAAGCTAAAATTGAACGCGTTTTCAAGAACAAGGGCTATAACTTACACTAAATATATTTCTATTTATTTGATTTATAATAGGGTTCATCCTTGGGTAAAAACAAATACTCAAGCCAAAGTTAATCAAATCCATTAAGAATAGCTCTTTCTAGAGTGTTTACAAGCTAAAATTGAATGCGTTTTCAAGAACAAGGGCAGTAACTCATACTAAAAAAATTTTCAATTTAGCTGATTTTCAATAGAGTTCATCCTTGAGTTATAACACACCTCACACCAAGTTTCATCGAAATCCATCAAGAATTGTGCCATGTAGAGTGTTTACGAGAAAAAAATCGAACGCGTTTAAAAGAACAAGGGCAATAATTCATATTAGATATATTTTGATATTTTTAATTTTCAATAGGGCTCATCCCTTGCAATTTCAGTGAGTTTTGTCAACATAGGTCATGAATTGTACCTTCTAGAGTGTTTATTAGCCAAAAAGTTAAACCCGTTTTCAAACACAAGGGCAATAACTGACACTAAATATATTTCGATTTATTTGATTTTCAATAAGGTTCATCCTTGGGTAGAAACAAATACTCAAGCCAAGTTTTATCAAAATCCATTAAGAATTGTTCTTTCTAGAGTGCTTACAAGCTAAAATTGAACGCGTTTTCAAACACAAGGGCAATAACTGATACTAAATATTTTTCGATTTAAATGAATTTCAATAGGGTTCATCCTTAGGTGATTACAAATACTCCTGCCAAGTTATGTCAAAATTGCTCAAGAATTGTGACTTGTAGAGTGTTTACAAGGCAAAAATCCAACACATTTTATAGAACAAGGTCAATAATTCCTATTAAATATATTTCGATATGTGCTATTTTCAAAAGGGTTCATTCTTTGGTGATATTAAACAATTTCAGCAAGTTTCGTCAAAATCGGTCAATAACTGTGCTTTGTAGAGTGTTTACAAGCTAAAAGTTGAACGTGTTTTCAAAAACAAGGGCAATAACTGATATTAATTTTTTTTCGATTTGACTGGTTTTCAATAGGCTTCATCCTTGGGTGATAACAAATACTCAGGCCAAATTTCATTAAAATCCATTAAAAATTGTTCTCTCAAGAGTGTTTACAAGCTAAAATTGAACGCGTTTTCAAGAACAAGGGCAATAACTCATACTAAATGTTTTTCGATTTCGCTGATTTTCGATAGGGTTTATCCTTGAGTTATAACATACTCTCACACCAAGTCTTCAAAATCGGTCAAGAATTGCACGTTGTAGAGTGTTTACGAGCCATTCAAGAACAAGGGCACAAACTCATACTAATTTTTTTCCGATTTCGCTGATTTTCAATAGGGTTCATCCTTGCGTGATCATAAACACTCATATTAAGTTTCATCTAAATCCGTCAAGAATTACACCGTGTAGAGTGTTTACGAGCAATTGTGGACTGACGGACGGACGGACGGATGTGGGTGACGACAATATACGCCCCCCATTTCATGTGGGCGTATAAAAATGGCTCAAGAATTGTGACTTGTAGAGTGTTTACAAGGCAAAAATCCAACACATTTTATAGAACAAGGGCAATAATTCCTATTAAATATATTTCGATATGTGCTATTTTCAAAAGGGTTCATTCTTTGGTGATATTAAACAATTTCTGCAAGTTTCGTCAAAATCGGTCAATAACTGTGCTTTGTAGAGTGTTTACAAGCTAAAAATTGAACGTGTTTTCAAAAACAAGGGCAATAACTGATATTAATTTTTTTTCGATTTGACTGGTTTTCAATAGGCTTCATCCTTGGGTGATAACAAATACTCAGGCCAAGTTTCATTAAAATCCATTAAAAATTGTTCTCTCAAGAGTGTTTACAAGCTAAAATTGAATGCGTTTTCAAGAACAAGGGCAATAACTCATACTAAATGTTTTTTGATTTCGCTGATTTTCGATAGGGTTTATCCTTGAGTTATAACATACTCTCACACCAAGTTTCAAAATCGGTCAAGAATTGCACGTTGTAGAGTGTTTACGAGCCATTCAAGAACAAGGGCACAAACTCATACTAATTTTTTTCCGATTTCGCTGATTTTCAATAGGGTTCATCCTTGCGTGATCATAAACACTCATATTAAGTTTCATCTAAATCCGTCAAGAATTACACCGTGTAGAGTGTTTACGAGCAATTGTGGACGGACGGACGGACGGACCGACCGACGGACGGATGTGGGTGACGACAATATACGCCCCCCATTTCATGTGGGCGTATAAAAAGTACATTTTACAGTTGGATACTAGTTGAATAGTACTTAGTGTAGCAGTTTCGACATCACCAAAACATCATTTAAATAATGTCCGGCTGGGAAAAAAATAAATCAAAAGCCCTGAATCATTCAATTTATTAACTCCACTATCATGGTACAGTACTAGAGAATTTGGGACGGAACAACCAGAGTTGTTCCGGGTCTAAATGTCTATGATAACAATCCAGTAATAATTTACGTTTCTGGTTGTTGTGGACTACGCCTTCATCACCCAGGTCTCTTCCTCGTCATAGACAAGAGAAGTCTGGATATCAGAGACTATTCCGTCTAGTTAATCTAGGGTACATTGTTTACCATTCCTCTTTTCGGGAGAGGAGAACATATTTTTTTTTAATTCTTCTTAGGTGATGATTATAAAATGATGATAATATCAATTTTAGCAGATCTGTAGGGCACTCGCCCAGACGTTTTTTTTGGGCCAGTAAGTACCGGTCTTGACAGAACATCTGGTTGCCTGGACATGACACTGGTACTCGTGTGCAAATGCTATAAATGTTCATCAGACGGCTATTTTTACACAATCAAAGTTGCCATCTTTATCAAATAAACTTAAAATTCAACGACCAATAATCGATTGTTGGCGATAATCGTCACATCACTATCTAGCTCTCTTTCATGTCTATAAAGAACAGACAGACAGACAGACAGACAGAGGCGACAACTATATACGCCCACATTAATGTATGGGCCTATAAAAACCATTCATCAAAAAATCGTCAATTTCAAACAAGATCTCACCAATATAAATGATCACAGCAAATTTCATTCAAATCAGATGAAAACTGTAGTCTCTATCATGTTCACAAGCCACAGATATTATAATGTAGGCGTATAAAAACAAGACATCGAAGGTCCAAGCTGAGTCACTAAGTGGGAGTGGATTATAGAGGCTACTTTATACAGTATTTATCAAAATTGAGATAAAAACTACAGCTTCTATTGAGTACAAAAGTAAATTTTAACATTTTCTCATTTAATCAAGGGCAATAACTCATAAACAGACAACTGGCGAGATATTATCAAGATGAATACACATACCAAGTTTCATTCAAATCGGAAGAGAACTACAGCTTCTATTGCGTACACAAGTACATTTTAATGTTTATAATAATATAATAATATATTTTTCATTAATTAAGGGCCATTACTCATAAACCGACATTTGGAATCAAGCCATTTTCGAACTTGTCCGATCAAGATAAATGCACATACCGAGTTTCATTCAAATAAACCGACATCTTGAATCGTGCCATTTTCGAACTTGTCTGAGATATTATCAAGATAAATACACATTCTAAGTTTCATTAAAATCGGATGCAAACTATAGCTTCTATACATCTGGAATCGCGCTATTTTCGAACTTGTCCAAGCTATTATTAAGATGAATACACATACCAAGTTTCATTCAAATCGGATTAAAACTATAGCTTCTATTGCGTACACAAGTAAATTTTAATGTTTTTTCATTTAATCAAGGGCCATAACTCATAAACCGACATCTGGAATCATGCCGTTTTCGAAATTGTCTGAGATATTATCAAGATGAATACACATACCAAGTTTCATTCAAATCGGATAAAAACTACATCTTCTATTGCGTACACAAGTAAATTGTAACGTTTTTTCATTTAATCAAGGGCCATAACTCATAAACCGACATCTGGAATCGTGCCATTTTCGAACTTGTCCGAGATATTATCAAAATGAATACACCTATCAAGTTTCATTCAAATCAGATGAAAACTACAGCTTCTATTGCGTACACAAGTAAATTTTAATGTTTTTTCATTTAATCAAGGGCCATAACTCATAAACCGACATCTGGAATCATGCCGTTTTCGAAATTATCTGATACATTATCAAGATGAATATACATACCAAGTTTCATTCAAATCAGATAAAAACTACATCTTCTATTGCGTACACAAGTAAATTGTAAGGTTTTTTCATTTAATCAAGGGCCATAACTCATAAACCGACATCTGGAATCGTGCCATTTTCGAACTTGTCCGAGATATTATCAAAATGAATACACCTATCAAGTTTCATTCAAATGGGATAAAAACTACAGCTTCTATTGCGTACACAAGTAAATTTTAACGTTATTTCATTTAATCAAGTGCAATAACTCATAAACCGACGGACGGACAGGGGTGATGGCAATGTACGTCCACATTTTCATGTGGGCGTATAAAAAAACATAACTTAAAAGTTGTAAAATAAGATTTCCTACCTTTATCTCCTTTCTCTTTCTTCACTCCTTTCTTTTCAGTAGTGTCAACCTTTTTATTTCCTGTGTTCAAATCTTGTGTATTATTTGAACTGCCTTTGTCTTGATCTTCATATTTTACTTTGTGTGTGATATTTTCAGGAATTGTGGCTTTAACCAGATCGTTGTGGGAAGTTTCATCATTTTCTCTCATATTATCTGATTGGCTTTTTTTCTCTTCTGAAATTGATTTTGTTACATCTGTACAATCTTTAGACTGACCATCATTTGTATTATCTGTATCTATACTGTTGTTACTGTTTTTTAGATTATCTTGATTACCATTTTCTGTATCACTATTTGGAATATTATCTGTATTCATGGGCTGTTCCTTTGAAGGATGATCTACAAGAAGAAAAATTTAATATAGTCTGACACTTTTTCTAAAGATAGCTTGCTAGGCAAGGTAACATACGCCCACTTCAGCAAACCGAATATTCCATGTTTTTTAATTTAATCAAGGTCAATAACTCATAAACCGACATCTGGAATCGCGCCATTTTATAACTTGTCCGAGATATTATTAAGATGAATACACATACCAAGTTTCATTCAAATCAGATAAAAACTACAGCTTCTATTGCGTACAAAAGTAAATTTTAACATTTTCTCATTTAATCAAGGGCAATAACTCATAAACAGACATCTGGCGAGATATTATCAAGATGAATACACATGCCAAGTTTCATTCATATCGGATGAAAACTATAGCTTCTATTGAATACACAAGTACATTTTAACGTTTTTCATTTAATCAAGGGCCATAACTCATAAACCGACATCTGGAATCGTGCCATTTTCGAACTTGTCTGAGATATTATCAAGATAAACACACATTCAAAGTTTCATTAAAATCAGATGCAAACTATAGCTTCTATTGTGTACACAAGTAAATATTAACGTTTTATCATTTAATCAAGGGCCATTACTCATAAACCGAATTCTGGAATCGTGCCATTTTCAAACTTGTCCGAGCTTTTATGCAGATGAATACACATACCAAGTTTCATTCAAATCGGATGAAAACTACAGCTTCTATTGCGTACACAAGTAAATTTTAACGTTTTTCATTTAATCAAGGGCCATAACTCATAAACCGACATCTGGAATCGTGCCATTTTCGAACTTGTCCGAGATATTATCAAGATAAATACACATACCAAGTTTCATTCAAATCGGATAAAAACTCTGGCCTGTATTGCGTACACAAGTAATTGTTGACGGACGGACAGGTGTGATGGCAATATACGTCCACATTTTCATGTGGGCGTATAAAAATTGTTTTTACTTTTACTGTAGACTGTAAACAATCATTTTTGACTGCGTAACAGGCTTAATTTCTCTATCTGAAGAGTTTCAAAATGCAATTGGCAATATTACATGAGCTTGATTTAGGAACAAGCAGTTGCCTTGCAAAATACACACACTTTAAAGCATATTTCTGTTTAAAAACTCCAACAATATTTGGGCCTTGTTCAAGTTCTCATTAATATACATAAGTACATCAAATTTCATTCAAGTCAGACAAAAACTGTATTCTTTATCACATTCATAAGCTGATTTTGATGGGTTTTGACACAGTCAAGGGTAATAAATCAAATACAGTTTACTGAAAATTCGTAGTCTCTATTTTAGTTTCCAAAAGTCAATATAAACAATTTTTGACTAAGTCAAAGATAACTCAAAAACCTTTCATAGAAAAATCGTCAATAACAAACTTTTCCAAGATCTCTTCAATATAAGTGATCACAGTAAGTTTCATTCTAATCCAACAAAAACTGTAGTCTCTATCACGTTCACAAGCCACGGACATTATAATGTGGGCGTATAAAAACAGGACAACAAATGTCAAAGCTGAGTAACTAAGTGGGAGTGGATGATAGAGTCTACTTTATGAAGTATTTATCCAAATAGAGATAAAAATAAACATAACTTAAAGTTGTTTCCCTTATTTTCATATATTATATACATATATATAACATAATTGGACCAGTACCAGTAATACTAATATCAGTAGAAAGTAGAGGTGTTCTAATGACAGGGAAAATTCCAGATGGTCCCACAAGTCCTTAATTAAATCGTAATAAGGTTATTTATGACAGGATTTCCCTCAGGTACTGCCATAGGTATGTACGTCGAGTCTCAAACGTCGTTTTTTGATCATCCAGTCTGTAAATTTGGTACATAACCGGAGGCTGTGGTGGTTAAGTATGCATGCGTACTTGCCCACATTCCTTAATATTTTCCACAACAACAATGGCATTTTGGTATTCCGTTTATTATCTTTAGCAAAAGGCAATAAAACGCTTAAATGTCACTTTGTAAAAACATAATGAATTAATTTAAATACCTTTTAAGGGGGTTGACAACCTTATCGTTCGAGGTGTATTTCAATCAAGAAACGTATTAAGTTGATATCCATTCTATTTGGCATTAAAAGAAACTCATCTAGTAAAAATTTTAGCTCAATCGCTTCGGTAGTTTGTCAGATATCGGTCCGTAAAGATAATCTATTTATAGAACAAAATGGGGTAATCCTCTATGTAGATGTACAAATTACGTTGTCAGTTGACATTTTTGAGTACTACGTCATCAGCTAAATAAACCTTTTCTACGTTCGTCCAATGACATTGCGTTTATCGATCAGATTTGCATTGGGGGAATCCAGAAGTCATGTGATTTCCCATAAATCTTTACGTCACATGTAAACAGAGAAATTTTATGATTGGTGGGTAGGGGTGTTTTAACATGTGCTAAACCACTGTTTTAGCACTCCAATTGTGTGGTTATCGGTTTATATCGATGCCCAAATGTGCTTATTGATTTCTACAGCATGAAAGACAATCTTTTAACAACATGATCGTTAATTACGTAAGTTTTACATGTGTTTGCAAAATGTTAAAAAAACTGCCATTTTTCCAAAAGCATATCTCGCTTACAATTCATCCGATTTTTACAAACTTTGGCTTCAGCTTAAGCTTACGATGTCCTCTATAACTTTACGTTGGCTTTTTTTTATAAAATGAATAGTTTTTTAAAAATTCAATTTTTCGTAAATGCACTCGCAAAATTTTGATTTCTATCAATATCTTCAGAACAAAACAAAACTTTCCAAAAAGCCAACGTAATTTTGTAAGATACAAGTAGACTTGCGTTGTGCAAAATTTCAACCTTCTATATTAAATAGTCTAGTAGATATGCTAATTTTAAGGGAATAATTGACGTTTTTTTTCGTTCATCTTTCATACCCTATTTCTCAAAGTTGAAATGTCATAAAGAAATAAACTTAATATTTTTGGATAGCTGAAAGTCCCCTCTTTCCATTGATATTTAAATATTTCAGATAGGTGGAAAAGAAATGGTTGAAATCGTCTATTTTTTGTACATAGGTTTAGGGTTGTCAACCCCCTTAACTCACTAATAATAGAATACAAAATCAATTCTTATATGCCTTCATTCATATGACATCATTTGGTCACGTGAACAAACATGGAGTCTTACTTTAGCGTTTCAAAGCAGATCAGAGTCAAAAGGATTCCACAAGCATTTCTACGTCCACATAGGTCTTTTGAACTTTTGAATACATGGATTATTCATTAGAAACCCCAATTAATCAATTAGTAAGCTTACTTTGGCTTTAATTAATGAAGGAAACCAGCTTTAAAGTTGCAAAATGAGATTTCCTACCTTTATCTCCTTTCTCTTTCTTCACTCCTTTCTTTTCATTAGTGTCACCCTTTTTATTTCCTTTTGTCAAATCTTGTGTATTATTTGAACTGCCTTTGTCTTGATCTTCATATTTTACTTTGTGTGTGATATTTTCAGGAATTGTGGCTTTAACCAGATCATTTTCTTCATTTTCTTGTTGATCACCATTGTGAGAAGTTTCATTATTTTCTCTCATATTATCTGAAAGGCTTTTTTCCTCTTCTGAAAGTGATTTTGTTACATCTGTACAATCTTTAGACTGACCATCATTTGTATTATCTGTATCTATACTGTTGTTACTGTTTTTTAGAGTATCTTCATTACCATTTTCTGTATCACTATTTGGAATATTATCTGTATTCATGGGCTGTTCCTTTGAAGGATGATCTACAAGAAGAATAATTAATATAGTTTAAAACTTTGTTTCATATAATTGTTTGTACTTTTACTGTAGACTGTAAACAATGTCATTCAATGATCTTTTAGAAACAAAATCAATAAATGTTATAACATGAGCAGAAAGCTAACTAATACTAGAGGGCTAGGGCCCTTCTATCACCATGATTGTAAGAAAAACAAAATAAAAAGATAGCTTGCCAGGCAAGGTAATGTATGCCCCCTGGCAGCATTGAATTTGAATAATAAATAAAAAATAAATAACTCAAAAACATACATTGAATATTTTTTTCAATGCCATTGCTCACACCAAATTTCATCAAAATCCTTTGAAACCTGCAGCTTCTATTCGCTCAAAATACCACTTTTATGGAATTTTTCTAAGTAAGATTCCAATTAGATTCAATTCCAATGCTCATACCAAGTTTCATTAAAATCCATATAAAATTGTATAGTGTTTACAACAAATGTTGACGGACCTATGGACAGGGCGACGGAAATATACATTCATGTGGAATGCACATGGTTTCCAATCATTGGCAACAAAATAAACAAAAAATTTCACACATTTTCATTCCAGATATATTTTCATTTCAAGACCTGTACGATGTTTATATCAAGATGAAATTAATCTGTGTTATTAAATTAAACAAGCAGTTGCCTAGCAAGATACACCCACTTTAAAGTATATTTTCTGTTTTAACACAGGCAGAAACTCTAACATTATTTAGGTCTAATCCAAGTTCTCATCAATATAAATTTTCAAACAAAATTTCACTATTGCATTTACTACCTAATTTTGACGTGTTTGGACTAAGTCAAGGGCAATAACTCAAATATAGTTCATTGAAAAATCAATATTGAACTTGTTCAAGATCTCATCAATAAAGATAGCTTGTCAGGAAAGGTAATAAACGCCAATTGGCAGCATTGATTATGAATAAAAAAAATGAAATATTCAACCTTCAATCATATACTTATTTTCTAGGGTAATAAATGTACAATATTACAAAGTTTCATTAAAATCTGTCAAGAATTATACCTAATAACAAGGCAATAACTCATTAGATACTTTCAATTAGACAATTAACAAGTTCTCTCAAAATCTGTAAAGCATTGTGCCTTCTAGAGGGTTTACAAGCTAAAATTTTCAAAAACAAGGGCAATAACTGATACTAAATATTTTTTGTTTTATTTGATTTTCAATGGGGTTCTTTCTTAGGTGATAACAAATACTCATGCCAAGTTTTGTCAAAACCGCTCAAGTGTTGTGACTTGAGTGTTGACGAGGCAAAAATCTAACACATTTTATAGAACAAGAGAAATAATTCCTATTAAATATATTTCAATACTTTTGATTTTAAATAGGGTTCATCCTTGGGTGTTATTAAACAATTTCAGAAAGTGCTGTCAAAATCGGTCAAGAATTGTGCTTTGAAGAGTATTTACAAGCCAAAAATTGAACATGTTTCCAATATAATAATATATTTTGATTTAACTGATTTTCAATAGGGGTCATGCTTTGGTGATAACAAATACTCAAACTAAGTTTCATCAATATCCATTAAGAATTGTTATTTTAAGAGTGTATACAAGCTAAAATGGAATGTGTTTTAAAGAACAAAAGCTATAACTCATTCAAAATATTTTTCGATTTCGCTGATTTTCAATAGGGTTCATCGTCGAGTTGTAACACACTCTCATACCAAGTTTCATCAGAATCTGTCAAGAATTGCACATTGTAGAGTGTGTACGCGCCATTCAAGAACAAGGGCAAGAACTCATACTAAGTTTTTTCCAATTTTGCTGATTTTCAAAAGGGTCTCCTTGCGTGGTCATAAATATTCATATCAAATTTCACAAAATCTGTTAAGGAATTGCGCCCTCTAGATTTTGACTAAATTAAGTGCAATAACTCAAAAACCTTTCACCGGAAAAATCATAACTATCAAACTTGTCCAAGATCTCATCAATATAAATGATAACAATAAATTTCATTCAAATCCAATGGAAATTGTGATCTCTATCCCGTTCACAAGCCAATTTTGATGCGTTTTGACTAAGTCAAGTGCAATAAATCAAAAATAGCGATGGCCATCGTAATACGCCCACATTTATAACAGCAGCCAATTTGTCCAGGAGGTTGACAAGAATTATCGGTAAATGAAAGATCCTATCAGTACAGTAACAATGAGCGGAATTCAATATTCAACCTTCGGCCATATACTTTTTTTCTAGAGTATCTTGTTTCATTAAAATCTAAGAATTGTACCTAATATTAATAACAACTCATTAAATATTTTTTCGGTATTTTTATGATTTGCAATAAATAATTTTGATATTTTTACTTTTTAATAGGGATCTTTCTTGGGTGATATTAAACAATTTCAACGAGTTTTGTCAAAAATGAATGTTTAGAGTTCATTAGCCAAAAGTTGAAAGCATTTTAAAAAACAAGGGCAATAGCCGACATTAAATATTTTTTGATTTATCTGATTTTCAATAGGGTTCATCCTTGGAGAAAACAAATACTCAAGCCAAGTCTCATGAAAATACATAAAAAAATGTTCTTTCTAGAGTGTTTACAAGCTAAAATTGAATGCGTTTTCAAGAACAAGGGCAATTATTCATAGTAAATATTTTTCGATTTCGCGGATTTTCACTAGGGTTTATCCTTGATTTATAACACACTCCTACAACAAGTTTCATCAAAATCGCTCAAGAATTGTGCCATTTAGAGTGTTTACGAGACAAAAATCGAACATGTTTAAAAGAACAAGGGCAATAATTCATATTAGATAAATTTTGATATGTTTAATTTTCAATAGGGCTCATCCCTGGGTGATATCAAACAATTTCAGTGAGTTTTGTCAACATTTGTAATGAAATGTGCCTTCTAGAGTGTTTATAAGCCGAAAAGTTGAACACTTCAAAAACAAGGGCAGTAACTGACAGTAATTATATTTTGATTTATTTGATTATCAATAGGGATCATCCTTTGGTAAAAACAAATACTCAAGCCAAGTTTTATCAAAATCCATTTAGAATTGTTCTTTCTCAAGTGTTTACAAGCTAGAATTCAACGTGTTTTCAAGAACAAGAGCAGTAACTCATACTAAATATTTTTCAATTTCGCTGATTTTCACTAGGGTTCATCCTTGAGTTATAATATACTCTCACACCAAGTTTTATCAAAATAGGTCAAGAATTGCACATTGTAGAGTGTTTACAAGCATTCAAGAAGAAGGGACCTCATACAAAATATTTTTCGATTTTTCGTTGATTTTCAATAGGGATCATCCTTGCATGATCAGAAGCTCTCATATCAAGTTGCATCAAAATCCGTCAAGAATTGCGCCTTGTAGAGTGTTTACCAGCAATTACGGACGGACGGACGAACGGACAAACAGACATGGGTGATGACAATATATAACCACATTATAATGTGGGTGTATAAAAACTAGAATAACAGCTAGAAAACATAACATGGTAATGATGGTAATTTTCAAAATTTTTTTTTTAATGGTTCCAGATTTTTAAATAAATTTCTATGTCTTCAATGATTAATAGACATTAATTCAAATTGGACAGATGCAAAAATTAGGCCTGTATGAGGATTTTCAATTTCTGTCAATTTTCAACTACTGATATTGTGCTATGTGATATTTTAACTAACCCATTGAAGATTTGGTTGCTTTGCTGAAATTGTTTTCATTATACCCATCATCCTCCTGAATAACAGTTTCATTATTAAAATCATCAACACTGCTTCCTTCCTCTATAGATTTGGACTCTTTCTTTAAAATTTTGGGAATTGCTTTCTCAATAGAAACAACACTTGGACTATCACTTTGATTTATATCCTTTTCTTGTTCCTGTTCATTATTACCATTCTTATTATCTACAAAATAAAATATAATTTGTATTACAATGATGGAAATTTTAAATAATTGTTTTCGGTTTGTCAATTCTTTTTTTTCTTTTTTTTTCGAAATTTAAACACCTCACTGCGCCTAGACTGCAATAGTTAAAACATTGTCTCAACTTCTCTAGACCTTCTGTAGTGGCAACGTGTTGCATAAATATAAAATGGAACATTTTTGCAAAACCGGAAGTGCTGCATTGCAACACGCCTAAAAAGTCGGTCAGTGGCGCTAGAAGTCGCAATTTTTGATCGATTTTCTTCCGGTTTGCATTTTTTAAAACTTGAAACAATTTCCAACAAGATAGCAGTTAAAAAATTTTGAGCAAACATTTTTTTGCTGTATTTTGCACATTTTTTCAACTTTGCTATTTTAAGACCGATTAATCTGAAAATTTGGGTGCCTTCAAGTGTCACGAATATAAAAACATTGGCAGAGTCAAAATTTTTGCTTCATTTTCGGTTTCAACGTAAAAAGGGTTTAAACTTCCGGTTGACCTACTTGTGCTGTAATTGATGTATCGCAACAAAATTTATGTCAATCTTAATTAAATTAGAAGACCAAAAAACGAAGAAGAAAAAATCCGAACAGGATGTGAAACTTTGGCCGCCATCTTGAAATGCTACTGTTTTGTAAAAGTAAAAATAGGGCCTTAGGGTTATGTCTAATTTCTGCGATAATTAAATTTCTGGAATCCTCAGTCGATTGCAAAAAAAACATTGCGAGCCGATTTTTGAATTTCACTTTTGCATTTTTGCAACATCCGGTTGAATTTTTTCGAAGTTTGGGGGCTTATTTCTCGTGACCTTGACCTTTGGTGACCGTGACCTTTAGTAGGTCAAAGGTCATTGACCTTGGCTATCAATTGATACTTTGAACTTTGACCTCCGACGTCTACTTTCGGTTTTATAGCTGCCCGAAAACATCAAAATTCGCAACTTTGGGCTGCTCTAGAGCGTGACCTAATTAATTTAGATTGTTAATTTTTTCAGATTCTTAGAATGTTTTTTGTCTTCTTTCAAATGATATACAACAAAAGTTTGTAAAATGAAAATTCAAGTTTTTGATTTTTGAATATAAGTACATTTTGTCGTGTTTACGTTTTTTTTTAAATGTCTGTGTGTATATTGCGTGATCTATTGGATGTACAGACTTCAAATTTGTACTGTTAACATACATTTTAAATTTGATTAGTTTCACGCTAAAAATAATGAAATGGGCGTGGCACATCCGGGTAAATTTTTAATTTACTTTTATATCGGTCAGCGAATTACGGCTGTAGTAAATAGCGTTTTTAAAAAAAGTACTTTGCACACAGATACCTCATTGCTTTGGCCAGTTCATCCCAGAAAATCAGATGATTCGGCCTGTTTTTTGCAATTTCTCGACAATAGCAAACCAGTTGATTTTTTTCGAATTTTGGAAGCTTATTTCTAATGACCTTGACCTTTGGTGACTTTGACCTTTAGTAGGTCAAAGGTCATTGACCTTGTTTATCAGTTAATACTTTGACATTTGACCTCCGACGTCCACTTCCGGTTTTATAGCTGCCCGAAAACAGCAAAATTCACATCTTTGGACTGCTCTAGAGCGTGACCTAATTAATTTAGAGGTTTATTATTTTCAGATTCTTAAGGCGCTTTCTGTCCACTTTCCAGTGATGTATAACAAAAAATTTTAAAATAAAAATTTAATTTTTGCACTTTCAGAATTTTAGTACATTTTACTTTTTTGAAATGTATTTGTGCATATCTCGTGATCTATAGATGTACAAGCTTCAAATTTGTACCTTGAATATATATTTTTAATGTTATTAGATTTACGCAAAAAAAAATTAGATGGGCGTGGCACATCCGGGTAAACTTTTAATTTAGCATTCATATAGGTAAGCGAATTACGTCAGTAGGAAATAACGTTTTTCCAAAAAATTCTTTGCACACGGTTGCTTTAGCCATATGCTCCTAGAAAATCAGATGTTTTGGCCTGTCTGTTGCAATTTTGAGACATTTGCAAAGTCCCACTCTGTGCCACTAGTGGCTCTAGTTTTTTTTTTTACTAATGCAATTTGCATAATACAAAGATAGCTTCCCCAAACCAGATAATAAATGCCCACTAGGAGCACTGATTTTATATAAACTTGACAGTACATTAACAATCACAGAAATAGAATATTCAACCTTCAATCATACACTTCTTTTCTAGGGTGTACAATATTACATTATTAAGTTTCATCAAAATCTGTCAATAACTGTACCAAATAACAAGGGAAAATATATAAATATTTTGGTGTAAATTTGTAAAGAATTGTGCCTTGTATAGTTTTAGACCCATAAATTGAAAGCGTTTTAAAGAACAATGGCAATCATTCACAGTAAATATTTTATATTGATGAAATTAAATAGGATTTATCCTTGACTGATAATTAAAAATTTCAGCAAGTTTCATCAAAATCTACAAAAAAATTAATTGTGCCACTTAAAGTGTTTACAAGCCAAAAATTTTGAGGATTGAGCCACTTGTGGCACAGAGTGGGACTTTGCTAACGTAGCAAATTGCAACAAACAGGCCGAAACATGATTTTCTGGGATAAACTGGCCAAAGCAACGAGGTATCTGTGTGCAAGGTACTTTTTTGAAAAACATTATTTCCTACAGATGTAATTTGCTGACCCAAATAAATGGAAAATTGGAAGTTTAACCGGATGTGCCAAGCCGATCTTTCTTTTTTTGGCATGAATTTAATCACATTCAAAATGAATATTCACGGTACAAATTTGAAGCTTGTACATCTAATAGATCACGAGATATACACATACCATTTCAAAAAGTGAAAATACTGCAAAATGTACTTTTATTTGCAAAAATCAAAAAATTCAATTATCATTTTTTAAAACTTTTGTTAAACATTGTTGGAAAAAGGACAAAAAGCACCTTAAGAATCTGAAAAATAACCTCTAAATTAATTAGGTCACGCCCTAGAGCAGTCTTAAGTTGCAAATTTTGCTGTTTTCGGGCAGCTAAAAAACCCGGGAAGTAGATTTCGGAGGTCAAAGGTAAAAGTATCAACTTTTTAGATAACTACATTGAACTTAGTTTTAAAAGATAGCAATTAAAGAATTATTGGGAAAAATTTCCCAACTTTGTCGCTTTCTTTTTAAATTTTAAAAATTTAAGTATTTTCTTAACTTGAACAGTTTTATTTTGTAAACTATAATTAATTTTCAAAATTTCGATATCACTTCTGGTTTTGAAGTTATTTACTATTAAAGTTGAATTTTGCACTTCCGGAATATTGAAGATATTTTAAAATTTCTTTTGCAATTAGCTACAATAGTCAATGCTGCTTAATTTTAAAAATCCAAACCGGAAGTAAAAGATCAGCCGCCATCTTGATATGACTAACTTTTGTAAAACCCAAAATGGGGCCTCAGGGTTAAATCTAATTTGCATAACTTTAGATTTTCTGAAAACATCCATCGATTGCGCAAAAAAGTATGGGAAGGAATTTTGGAATTTCGCTTTTTCTTTTCTTTTACATGTACTTCCAGTTGAAATTTTTCAGTAATCGTCAAAACTTTCAAGGTTCATATTTCGCAGCCTTGACCTTTGGTGACCTTTTGACCTTAACAAAGTTATTGCCCTAGATTATATCTGCCTAATGGTATCTTCACTTTTGTTGTTCGATGTTTACTTCCGGTTTTGCAGCCAATTGAAAATCAAGAATTTTAAATTTAAAGAGCTCTATCACGTGACCTAATTTACATAGGACAGAATTTCTTATATATTCCTTTTACGTTTAATCTCATCTTTCCATTAATATATCACACTTGGTATTTTAATCAAAATTGCGCGTTTATAAATTTCAAAATTGTGTAATTTCTTCTATACTAACTGTGCATGTTTTTCTTTAAATCGAAATAGAGTCTCGGGGGATGATTCGATTTGTATTATTTTGATGTATATAGAATCTATAACCCAATCGCCGAAATATATACAGTGAAACCTGGCTATAACGAATCATACGGGACCGAACGAATTAGTTCGTTATAGCCGAAATTCGTTATATCATTTTCTATGACCGCCATCTTGGATAAAGTCAAAATTACCCATACCATCCCAAAGAAAAGGAACGATCGCAGTTTTAAACAGTACTAAACTTTTAGCATATAATTTATTGCAAATTCACATAAATTATAATCATCCATTTTCGTAGCGTGTTTAAAGCTCGAAAAGCGTCAGCAAATGATGACAACTTCATTGTCTATGATTTCTTCTTCATCAGATTCTGGGGAGGTGTCATTTTTCACCGACATAACACTCTCTACAATTTCACCGTCGCTCGGTATGTCCTCTGTAATAATATGTTCATAGACTTTTAAATCGTCCAGTCTTACGATATCTGGTGCATCGGTAAATTTATTCACCTCGTACCAAATTCTCTTTAATTCACCTACACGCATGTCGTTATTTTCGTCATCGGATTCGGAATTTTATGGGTTTTGTACGTAGCCATGTTGATGATGAGAATGGAATGACACTTGAAGACGGTTATCGTTATTTACGATTTCGACATATGTTTATTGTTTTGACCGGTAAACAAAATGAATATCTTGGGACTGTGGGTGAACAGAGGAGGACAAAAGGATTACACAAAATGTTAATTAAGTTTAATTGATAAAAAATAATTGATAATCGGGAGTCGGGAGGTGTGAAATTCTGTGACAATAATTGCCGTGATTGGGGCGATTGAGATTATCAGTTAATTCGTAATAACCATTAATTTTGGTACACAGGGTGTCAATTTCTATTCGTTATTACCGAAAATTAGCTACAAGCATTTCGTTTCATCCATTTATTTTTCAATGAAATTAGTGCAGTGAAAAACGGGACTTTTAAATGTGTTCGTTATTACCGGTTTTTCGGTATAAGCACGTTCGTTTTAAGTGAGGACCACTGTATGGAAACCGAGTTTTGAATTGTTATTTTGATTTTTGTGGGACTTTGCTACCGCAAAGTCCCAGTTTGTTTTCGGTTTGTCAATTCTTTTTTTTTTTTTTTTTTTTTTCGAAATTTACACACCTCAAACAGCCCTGGCTGCAATAGTTGCAGCAATTTCACAACTTCTCCAGACCTTCTGTAGTGGCTACGTTTCTAATGAATATAAATTGGTACATTTTTGCAAAACCGGAAGTGCTGCATTGCAACATGTCTAAAAAGTCGGTCAGTGGCTCTAGAAGTCGCAATTTTTGATCGATTTTCTTCGGGTTTGCATTTTTAAAAACTTGAAACAATTTCCAACAAGATAGCAGTTAAAAAGTTTCGAATTTCGAAAATTCATAGCACACATTTTTTTGCCGCATTTTTTGCAACTTTGCTATTTTAAGACCGATTGATCTGAAAATTTGGGTGCCTTCAAGTGTCATGAATATGAAAACATTGGCAGAGTAAAAATTTTTTGCTTCATTTCCGGTTTCAGCGTAAAAAGGGTTTAAACTTCCGGTTGACCTACTTGTGCTGTAACTGATGTATCGCAACAAAATTTATGTCAATCTTAATTGAATTAGAAGACAAAAAAACGAAGAAGAAAAAATTCGGACCGGAAGTAAAACTTTGGCCACCATCTTGAAATGTCACTTTTTTGTAAAACTCAAAATGGGGCCTCTACGGTAAAAGCGATTTGCGTGATATTTGCATTTTTTGGAAAGTTCATTCGATTGCGAAAAACTTATGGGAAGCTGATTTTTGAATTTTGCTTTTGCATTTTTGCAACATCCGGTTGAATTTTTTCGAAGTTTGGGGGCTTATTTCTCGTGACCTTGACCTTTGATGACCGTAACCTTTAGTAGGTCAAAGGTCTTTGACCTTGGCTATCAGTTGATACTTTGACCTTTGACCTCCGACGAGTATTTCCCGGGTTTTTATAGCTCCCCAAAAACAGCAAAATTCGCAACTTTGGACTGCTCTAGAGCGTGACCTAATTAATTTAGAGAGTTGATATTTTCAGATTCTTAAAGTGCTTTTTGTCCTCTTTCCAACGATATATAACAAAAGTTTGTAAAATGAAAATTGAAGTTTTTGATTTTTGAAAATTTAAGTATATTTTGCCGTATTTACGTTTGCTTGAAATGTATGTATGTATATCTCGTGATCTATTTGATGTACAAACTTCAAATTTGTACCATGAAGATTCATTTTGAATGTGATTAGATTCACGCTAAAAAAAATAAGATGGGCGTGGCACATTCGGGTAAATTTCGAGTTTACCCTTTTCATGGGTCAGCGAAATACGTCTGTAGGAAATAGCGTTTTTAAAAAAAAGTACTTTGCACACAGACACCTCATTGCTTTGGCCAATTCATTATAGAAAATCAGATAATTCGGCCTGTTTGTTGCAAGTTTTCGACAATAGCAAACCGGTTGATTTTTTTCTAATTTTGGAAGCCTATTTCTCGTGACCTTGACCCTTGGTGGCCTTGACCTTTAGTAGGTCAAAGGTCATTGACCGTGTCTATCATTTAATATTTTGATATTTGACCTCCGACGTCCACTTCCGGTTTTATAGCTGCCTGAAAACAGCAAAATTCACAACTTTGGACTGCTTTAGAGCGTGACCTAATTAATTTAGAGTTTTTTTATTTTCAGATTCTTAGGGCGCTTTTTGTCCACTTTCCAGCAATGTGTAAGAAAAGTTTTTAAAATTAAAATTTAATTTTTGCACTTTTAAAATTAAAGTACATTTTGCTTTTTTGAAATATATTTGTGCATATCTCGTGATCTATTAGATGTACAAGCTTCAAATTGGTACCGTGAATATATATTTTGAATGTTATTAGATTTACGCAAAAAAAATGAGATGGGCGTGGCACATCCTGGTAAACTTTCAATTTAGCATTTATATAGGTCAGCGAATTATGTAAGTAGGAAATGACGTTTTTCCAAAAAATTCTTTGCACACAGATACCTCGTTGCTTTGGCCATATGCTCCCCGAAAATCAGATGTTTCGGCCCGTCTGTTGAAATTTTGCGACGTTTGCAAAGTCCCACTCTGTGCCACAAGTGGCTCTAGTGATTTTTTTACTTTTAAAATTTTAAAAAATTTGAAGGGTCGTATATTCTGACATTGACCTTTGGCAAATTTTTGACCTTTACAAATGTGATAGCTCTTGAGAAGTTCTATCCAATGATATATTAAACTTTATTGTAAGATTTATACTTCCGCTTTTATTGCCATTTGAAAATTGCGAATTTAATATATTATGAAACAATCTATTGGAGATCATTCTCTGCGATTTACAAAATATGAGTGATCTGGATATATGTTTATAGATCAAACAACACTCTTTACATTTTTATTATGATTTTAACTTATCTATTTTAATTGATAATTTTGCAAAAGCAAAATTCAAAAATCGGTTTCCCATAAGTTTTTCGCAATCGAATGAACTTTCCAAAAGTGCAAATATCACGCAAATCGCTTTTACCGTAGAGGCCCCATTTTGAGTTTTACAAAAAAGTGACATTTCAAGATGGTGGCCAAAGTTTTACTTCCGGTCTGAATTTTTTCTTCTTCGTTTTTTTGATAATTTAAGGATGGGGAGGGGCAAAGAGGGGGAAAGGGGAAAAAA
>JAUJPP010000002.1:5498830-5529848 GCA_030562195.1 Nipponacmea schrenckii
AAAAACGCTGTCATATGCATACTTTTCGGTTTATTTGCATTATTTTTGGACAGGTTCATCCTGAGATGTTGTAAAACAAGTTAAGACAATAAACAAAAATTGCCCCCCTATATAGGACTCAGTCTGGCAGTAAAACATTTTATGCTAATGATTGTATTCGAATTTAGTCTGTTCTATTTTTAGAAATCCTGTTTCTCCCTTCCTTTAAGGGTTTTTGCATGCCCATTTTTAACTAATTTTTGGACCAGATTTGAAATTTGATGTCTGAAATTGCATTTTCTTTCAGAATATCTGAGATAATGAGAAATTTAATTGGCGGAAGGTTATTTCTAAAAAAAAAGTGGTTTTGTGTGCAGTGACAGTCAAGCGGATGTTGATAAAATGTTGTGGTTTACTTTCATTTTGTTCAGTTCAAAATTTTCATGGTCATGCTATATTGAAATTTTGTTCAGAAACCAAGTATTGGCCAGGCTTTCATGTGACATACAGGAAAAGCTTTCAACGATATTTCTAGAAAGATAGCTTGCCAGGCAAGGTAATATACGCCCACTGGCAGCATTTATTTAAAATAAAAACTTTTCAGTAAGGTTACAATAAGTGGAATGAAATATTCAACCTTCCAACCTATTTTTTTCTAGGGTCTCTAGTTTCATTAAAAACTGTCAAGAATTGTACCTAATAACAACTCATTAAATATTTTTGGGTATTTTTATGATTTGCAATAGGGTTCACCCTTAATAATATTTTGATATTTTTAATTCTTAATAAGGCTCATCCTTGGTTGATATTAAACAATTTCAGCGAGTTTTGTCAAAAAGGAATGTTTAGAGTGTTCACAAGCCAAAAGTTGAAAGCGTTTTTGAAAACAGGCGCAATAAGAATTCCAGACAGGGGCGACAACAATATACGTCCATATTTCTATGTGGGCATATAAAAACAAAGTTTCAAAGAGATCTATCAAAAACTGTAGTCTCTAGAGTGCCAACAAGCAATTGTAGACAGACAGAACAACTTCGAATTCCAAGTCCCAGAATTCCAGGAATTTTTTTTGGAATTATACCAAAATCGATAGGGGTCTTCATTGAATGATAATAAACATATATACCAAGTTTCAAGAAAATCCAATAAAAACTGTAGTCTCCACAGTGTCTACAAACAATTGTTGACAGACGGATGACAAACAGTACAATTTGAAATTCCAAGTTCCAGAATTCCAGGAATTTTTTTCAGAATCATATCAAAATCAATAGGGGTCTTCCTTGGATGGTAATAAACAAATATACCAAGTTACAAAAAGATTCATAAAGAAATGGAGTCTCTACAGTGTCCACAAGCTTTTGTTTACAAACAGAACAATTTGAAATTCAAATCCAAGAATTCCAGGAATTTTTTTCGGAATCATACCAAAATCAATAGGGGTCTTCATTGAATGATAATAAACATGTATACCAAGTTTCAAGAAAATCCAATGAAACCTGTAGTCTCCACAGTGTCCACAAACAATTATTGACAGACGGATGACAAACAGTACAATTCGAAATTCCAAGTCCCAGAATTCCAGGAATTTTTTTCAGAATCATATCAAAATCAATAGGGTTCTTCCTTGGATGGTTATAAACAAATATACCAAGTTACAAAAAGATTCATAAAAAAATGGAGTCTCTACAGTGTCCACAAGCTTTTGTTATCAAACAGAACAATTTGAAATTCAAAGTTCAAGAATTCCAGGAATTTTTTCGGAATCATACCAAAATCGATAGGGGTCTTCGTTGAATGGTAATAAACATGTATACCAAGTTTCAAGAAGATCCAATAAAAACTGTAGTCTCTACAGTGTCCACAAACAATTGTTGACAGACGGATGAGAAACAGTACATTCGAAATTCCAAGTTCCAGAATTCCAGGAATTTTTTTCAGAATCATATCAAAATCAATAGGGGTCTTCCTTGGATGGTAATAAACAAATATACCAAGTTACAAAAAGATTCATAAAGAAATGGAGTCTCTACAGTGTCCACAAGCTTTTGTTTACAAACAGAACAATTTGAAATTCAAAGTCCAAGAATTCCAGGAATTTTTTTCGGAATCATACCAAAATCGATAGGGTTCTTCCTTGAGTGATTATAAACAAGTATACCAAGTTTCAAGAAATTCCAATAAAAACTGTAGTCTCTACAGTGTCCACAAACAATTGTTGACAGACGGACCGACGGACCGACGGACCGACGGACCGACGGACCGACGGACCAACGGACCAACGGACCAACGGACAGGGGCGACAACAATATACGTCCACATTTCTATGTGGGCGTATAAAAAGTTATTTAAGGTTGGATTTTGTGATTTGACATTGAAACAGATGGCAAATGAATTGGCGGTCTGAGTCCATATTTCGTGAGCTTGCTTCATGAAAATTACTTTTCCTTTCATTCTGTGCATTTAATGATAGAGATAAGTCATGGATTACAATTTTGGAAAAAGGAGCATTTAATTTAGATGTCTGGGAACAACATCATATCCATGACCATGTTTTTAAAATTCGTGAATTTACACACTTTGGAAAAAATATACCGATTTTTCACCTAATCTCCCGATTTTTCAAGGCAGACCACCTGATTTTTTTTATGACCTGTACACATTTATGTAAGCATAATCTATGGATAACTTAGCCTGAGTAAAGGTCTAATAAACATTGAAATTTATCTGAATAATTGTTTTCTTGCATTTTAAAGACCAGTAAAGTTTAGCTCAAGTCACATACTGCAGAAATGTCGCTATAGATTATATATATGATGGATAGATTTGCAACTTACAATTTTTCCTGAATAAGACGTATATTGATAGAAAGTCTGGGATCAGTAAACTGAGTGGTTCGGGATCTGTGGTCAACGTAATATACGCGACCAGTGCCTGTTACTCTGGGTTCCCAGCCTGCTGGAAGTGGCCCTAATTCATCTTCTCTCAATTGTAGATTAGATATGTCCCTGAAAATGAACAAATTGCACTGATATTAAATCTTGAATATCCGCGTATTCTGAAACTCTTTCTAATCTGACATTGTGGTACCAATATATGTCAGATAACTCAAAGTACACTGTACTGGTATGGTCTGCAAAAACTGGAGAGGTCGAAAACTCGGAAAACACGAAAAAAAAATTCTGAGATTTCTGAGTTTTTGACCTCCCGTATACCTGGGGTGTTCAAAATTCCTATTTTTTAATTCCTTGGAATCATTTCCGAGTTATCGGTTTTCAAATAGAGCAATATCGAAAACTCAGACTTACCGAAAATCCTGGGATTATCGAATCCTAAGAATTCAGAAGTCTGAGTTTTCGACCTCCCACATAGCGGGATGTCTCAAAATCGGAAATCTCAGAATTTTTTTTCAGTGTTTACAAGTTTTCGAACTCCTGTATACCGGGAGGTCCAAAACTCATACTTCAAATTCTTTAAACAATCTTAAGATTCAGAGAAGTCGTAGTTTTTAACCTCCCCAAAACTTTAATATTTGATGCTAAAGTAATGATTATGGTACTAAAATTGATTATTATCAAAATTCATTATCAGCACATCACAGAATATTTTGTTATGTATACATTATATATGAGCATATATAAATTACCTTGGAATTCTAGGATCGTGCCATGTACTAACACCACTTTCAGTATGTAAAAAATAAATTTGACCTTGCTGTGTTGTTCTTTGTTCTGAAATGATAGAATGAACATGTTTTCACAGAAAGGTAATGTTTACAATCATATGGTATTCAACTTGATAGTAGATTATGACACAATACCAGTGGGCCTTTCATATGATTCCCAGATAGGAAATTCAGTAAAAATTGAGTATAATATCCTAATTTTGGCAGGAGGGCTTAAGATCGGTAATCGAACGCAACCAGAAATATGCAAAACAGACCACAATTCAGCAAGGTCAGTAGTAGTGATTAGAACTCTTAAGACAAATGATTCAAAACTAGCACATTCATTAACATGAATGTAACTTAACAACACATAAAAATAAAACTTTCCCAGCGTACGAGTATCTTACTCTTTCAGAACAGGTTCACTACCAGAGCGGAGTGCTCCAGAAGTAGATTACAAAGAATCCAGCCATCACAGGAATAAATTTCAGCCATAAGTCGAATAGCCACATTGTTCCTTGCTTACCATCTGTAATATTAATCTTATGAGTAGAGTGTTGTCACTCCTATAGAACTAAGTTTACAGTTACAGCCGAAGTTACCAAGTTCATGGTCGACTGTCTAAAAACATTGATATCTGTCCTTTTATACCTAACGACAATGCACAATGCATTGGACCATGTTTTATATCAACATTTTGATTGGCCGAAGTATATGCAGATCTTTAACAATCAAATGCAGCCAAACATATTAACGACAGGGTCATTAGAATCTTCCTCGTTCGATTGTCAATATTGAACTTGACTAAGATCTCATCAATATAATTTATCACACCACATTTCATTCAAATCAGATAAAAACTGTATTCTCTATCATGGTCACAAGCCAATTTTGATGCGTTTTGACTAAGTCAAGAGGAATAACTTAACCCTGCATATACATATTTCAAAATGTTCTTTGACGATAAGATGATGTCTAATATTGCCAATCAAACCAACATGTACAGTATGCAACGGTACGGAAAAGAACTTGGAACAAGTTCTAATCATATTGAACAATTTATAGAGATACATATATTAATGGGTATATTCAACGTTCCTCAGTACAGAATATTTTGGGAAAATCCAACAAGATTTGCACCTATAGCTGATTTTATGTCCAGAACTGTATTCGATCGGCTACGAACCTAAATTCATTTTAATGACAATACACAGATGAAGTCCCGTGGTGATGTAGAGTATGACCGTCTTTTCAAGATCCGCCCTCTCATTAATAGCCTTCGCGAAAATACGAAGAAGACTGAGCCAGAAGGGAAACACAGCATCGATGAGCAAATGGTGCCTTTTAAGGGAAGAAGTCACATTAAGCAATACATGCCAAAGAAACCACATAAATGGGGATTTAAAATATTGACACGATGTGGTGTATCTGGTTTGATTTATGATTTGGAAGTTTATGTTGGTCAAGGTTCGGTTCCTGATAAATGTCTAGGTGTATCTGGTGATGTTGTTGTCCGTCTGGTTGAAGGTCTGGATCCAACTTTAAACCATAAAGTGTATTTTGATAACTGGTTTACGTCGATGGATCTCGATGGTCGATGGCAGGGGTTCAATGGGGAACCAAACTCAAATTATCTGCCCCTGAAGATGGCGCCACCGACTAGGGTCCCGGAAGTCGACATCACGCTTACTGACAGCCATACTTCCACTAATACGCGATCGTGAATCATGCCTGTAACTTGTTATTGTGTTCCGGGATGTTCGAAGAGGGGAGGATTTTTGTTTCCCACTGAAAATATTCGTCGGAAACAGTGAATTGTGGCCGTAAGCAGGCGGGAATCTTTGAAAGGAGATACACTGTGGCCCACTTCGTCCAGTGTCGTCTGCAAGAAGTGCAAGGAATGGAAAGGAGTGGAATTTACGTCCTCTAGCAAGTGTTTGCTTTATTAGATAAGTTTCCTTTTGTAATTTTGAAATAGTTGTCATTGTATTAGTATGTCTATATTCTTTGAAAACCATGGATGAAATGAGTAGTGTTTTGTGGCAACTGTCTGATCACTGACAGCAATGTTTTACTGACTAAGCCTCTTCATATTGTCTTATTATGGCCTAGTTTGCCTTTGATCTACAAATTAATTTATGAGGCCTATGATATTACTGATAATTTTAATTCTAATAAGTGGGTTTATTTTTACTGGACATTTCTTTTAAGGAAGTGTGTTTGAAATTTTCATTCATTCATCCTATGAATATATAGACATACTAAGAATTAAGATGTGTTGAAGATTGAAATGCATTTTGAGATTATCAGTTTACATTATGAAAGTGCGTTTCATTTTTTAAAATAATCCATTATTATGCCTATAATTCGGTATATATTATACTTATCTTTCTTGTACATGTAATCTATTCTGATGAACATTTTTAAAAAGAATATGAAAAAAATTTTGGGTGCTAATAATGAAGCCCTGATGTTGATTTTTTTTTCCTAAAATTATTTTTCTTCTGTTCTGCTTGTTTCATTTCTTTTTTTCAGGTAACTCATGCCAGTCTTGTGGGCAAAGGCCAAAGTTAAAAACACAGGTTAACATATTTAGGTGAGTTAAAAGTTTTTTGTATTTTACACATTTTTTAAAACATTCAATTTTACAAAATAGGCATTTGGTCAACTGACCTCATTAACTGTTACCAGAGGCTAAACTGAAAAAAAAAAACCACAGCAATTAGGCTGTTGTGAAAGTCTTTGAGTGCATCCAATCTCATATTTGCTTCCATGACAACAGTTTTCTTTTATTTCTTTGTTGAATACTAGCTAGTGTGTTTTTGTGAATTGAAAAATACTGCTGCTGGAAAGGAACTGCATGTAAGTTTATACTTTATTTCTACAAATCATGACCTTATGATTATATATTCTTTTTTCAGGAACAATTCCTTTGAGATGTCAGGAAAACCTGTATCTGTTCCATCAGTTTTCCAGTGGTCTGAAGAAACAACAGATGAAACTTGGTGTGAGTGTTCCTAATCACCCAAGGATGAACTTTGATTAATATCATGAAAAATCTTTAATTCATTGATTACTCTTGTCAACCTCCCAGACAAATCGACTGCCATTATAAAAGTTGGCGCGTTATGATTGCCATCACTATTTTCATTTCTGCTCGGCATTCTGATTTAAAAAAAAAAAGAGTCTGTTGATGTTAGCCTCAAATACTTCAGAAAACTATTCGTGTAGGATTTTGTGCGTCATTGTCAAGTTTCTTTTCAAATTGTTCAAGACAGCAGTGGGTTGCTTCTTATTTCAGTAGAGTAAATTTGATGTCAGTATTGATATCTTTGTAAATGTCATAATTTGGAGTTACCAATAAATATTTTTTTCCAATACCTATGTTCAAGATTTTTATTTCTGTCAATAAATACAACCCTAAAAAAGAAAACTGTTGTAATCTTTAAATTGTTAACAATTCAACCACAGAACTAATAGGTTGAAATCCTACTTGAACTGAAGGAAATTTTCGACATAATTTTGGAAGGATTAAGTTTTTGAATTTCTTTTAAGTGAAGCGCAAAGGAAAATATTAGATCTGGGGCTAGTATTACCATAAATCAAACCAAAATACTCAACTAGCCTCACTGACTACATTGTGCCATAAATATATACTCAGAATGTGCTTTTGGGTCCTTAAAGAACACATTTCCCTCTTTGCCTACAAACTGTGAGTTGGATCCAAATTTCAGTCTGAAATTCCCCTCTATAAAATCATATTTCCAATTTTGAGTATAACTTAAATGGCCATGGTTGGCATTTTCAAAACCTTAAGACAATCTAAACTTGTTTTGAGGTTAATATTTCAATGATACAAATAAGATTAGAACTACAAGGCCTATCATATTAATGTATGTAGGCCTAGCCTACTGTGTGGCGACAAAAATAATTCTGATAGCCTTAGATTGACTTAAAAAGGTTTTTAAAATGGCAACAATAAAAAAATATTTTGAAATGTGGTTCATTTTCTCTAAAAATTTCTATGATTTGTAGGGTAATATGTTCAATGCCATGGGAAAGTTTATAACTTTATATTTCTATAGACCCTAAAGTAGAAGCCATTCTTTGAGAATGGAAATTAATTGACAATTATATTTTGATTACTTGTGACGTGAGGAAAATTCAAAATTCATTAAGCACTAGCCTAGAACTGTATCAGTCCGGGCAGTAGACCGGTCAGTAGAACTAGAAGACCACCGTAGTTAGCATACGGTAGGCCTAGTATTAATAGTATTAGCCTAGGCCTATTGAATCATGCCTACAATCATACATCGTTACCATTTGTCTTGTCTGGGCTAAAACAATGATTATCTAAGATTATCATTAAGATTTCAAGTATTTTTCAACTCCAATAATCAACAAACGATAGTCGCGAAGGAAATTTGTCCAAACCCCGGCTGTCACTTGACTAGGTCTA
The DNA here is from genome assembly GCA_030562195.1 of Nipponacmea schrenckii. Taxonomy (NCBI): domain Eukaryota; kingdom Metazoa; phylum Mollusca; class Gastropoda; family Lottiidae; genus Nipponacmea; species Nipponacmea schrenckii. The sequence continues at coordinate 5,506,933 of JAUJPP010000002.1, forward strand.
CTTTCGATTCTCACAACTTTCAGCGGACGTATTCGTTCGAAGCTTAGCCGACGGGTAAAACTGATTGTAACTTTTGGTTTAATGTTTTTTCTACCAGAAACCTCCCCTATTTTAGATTTTAGTTCCTTTTCAAAGTTTAGATAGGTCCCATAAACCAAAATCACGCTTACTATTTACATAGTCGGCCATGATTGCACACAACGCTTTAGGACCGCAATAGTCGCTGCGCCCCCTACATCAAGGAAAGACAACTCGCGAGTTTGGTTCCCCATTGATTATCGAAGTGAACGAGAGGGTCGTTTTATAGCTGTTGAATGGGCTGACAACAAAGTTGTTCATCTTCTTTCTTCATTTTGTGGTGTTGAACCAATGTCTGAATGTAGGCGATACAACAGGGCAACAAAGCAACATGATACAGTTTAAAGACCTGCTATTGTTGGTGAATATGTAAAATATATGGGTGGTGTGGATTTGTCGGATATGTTGATTGAATTGTACAGGATCAATATAAGAAGCAATCGTTGGTACCTTCGCCTGTTCTATTATTGTATAGATACAGCAGTGAATAATGGCTGGCTATTGTACAGGCACCACTGTGATCAACTTAACCAACCTCATATGAAATTATTGCCTTTCCGGAGTCAAATTGCTGATGCTCTTATGCTGGCTGGAAAGTCCAAGAAGCGAGGACCAGGCCCCCCACTTTCACCTCTGCTGCCCACCAAGAAATCGAAGTCAGCAGTACGTCCAGTGAATGATGTCAGATATGATCAGTATGGTCATTGGCCCCAGTATAATCAAGCACAGCAACGCTGCAAGTACTGTCCAAAAGGATACACACACTTTATTTGTAGCAAATGTAATTTGGGTCTCTGCTTGGTCAACAACCCAAATTGTTTTTTCTTATTCCATAATCGGCCATAAATATATCTTAATTTCAAAATAGAGAAGAGAAACATGCAACCAAACCTGAACCATTCATATTTCCTGTATCAATCGATATTTCTTATATGAGCATTATTTTTACAGTGAAAATATGTTCACTAATTCCTTTGAAATTTAATACACTAAAATGATGTTTAAGCTTTTTGTCTAAATGTTGTTGTATTTGAAAGAATATCAATTCATGTCACTCGCTTGTAAAACTCATACAAACGTAGAATATCTATCAGCCAAATACGTTGTCGAAAAAACGGCCAAATTGGGCAAAAACAATATGTAATCAAATCCATGAAAGGAAACTAGTTTAATGTTGACCTCTGTTAAGGCTATGTCCTTTTGAAATATATTACCACATCTGACCAATGTTGTTAAGGAACAACATTACACAGTTTCCATGGAAACCACAAAATTTAAAAAAAAACATCTTCAAAATGATATTTTTTACCGTTTCAACAGTTTCATACAACAGAATAATTTTTAATATCGGTATTTCATAATGTTGCCTTCAAAGGGTTAAAAATTGTCAAAATCAAACTTGTCAGAAATCTCATCAATATAAATGATTAAAGCAAATTTCATTCAAAACTGATGAAAACTGTAGTCTCTGTAGCGTTCAAAAGCCAATTGTGGACGGACAGACCGACGGATAGGGGTGACGACAATATACAACCACATTATAGTGTGTGTGCGTATCAAAACGGCTGAACTGAACAGCCAAAAATTTCCCGATATTTGATGATAGCTAAACACATGATTTTACTAAAATTTAGTTTTGCTCTGGACTCCGTCTTTAAGAAATGAATGGAGTTTTACGTCCTACTCTTCTACACCTCGTGGGCTAATGAAGACAGGCAAGGCCATGCAGTGTGCAATGAAAGAAATTTTGCCAGGACAGCGGCATTAGCCTTCTCTTTTAGCGATTTACAACTGTTGAGGAATCTTTACCAGGCACAGTCTGTTGCACACAGGGTCACAGTTTATTGTCCCATCTGAAGGACTAGACACCTTTTCCATGCCAGTCCCAACAACCTGCAAGACTGACAAGTGGACACTGGGCTAAAAAAAATTAGACAGTTCATCTCAACCTAGCAAGCCAGCATGAGAAAAAATGAAGTGTGTTGAATGAAACCAATACTGAGAAAAACGATGTTATTCAAATGTATAAATGTTTCCTCCAGTCGTTCCAGTAGTAACTAGTAAACGATAAATCTTACATAATTACACACATTTTTGGCAAGGAATATTAAGATTTTAATAAATATGTTTTTTTGTTTATATCTATTGAAACAGTGTTGTTATAGGAACAGCATCAGGTTTTTTTTATTGATCTACTAATTCGGTACTATCACATTTGATGGATCACTGCATAATATTAGTGAAAGTCAACTGATTGACGCAAATTGTCAGATGCATACTGAAAATAGGTTTATCATTTTAAAAATACACAGCAATTAACTTCCAAGGAAATCGCTAGGTCGCATTATAAATATTACATAGATAGCTTGCCAGGCAAAGTAACATACACCCATACATCAGCAATGTTAAATAATTTTTTCTTTGTGTTAGATGGTGATGAGAACATAGTCTCATAAAAGCACTGGCCTAGGTCACAAAGTAAAGATTTATGATAAAGCAAGGTGCAAGTTAAAGGTTAGGATAATTAGATGCGTTAATTATGGATGTCTCTGAAATATTATCTGAAGTAATATAATTTCTTTATCTGAAATAGTTGAAAATATAAGAACTAATTTTCTTCTGATATATCGATAATCAGCTAAAGAGAAAAGCCAAATATTTTTATGTACCTATAATAAATAAAGAAATATTAATGTAAAATGTAGTGAATTCAGAATAAAGGAAGTCAGGTAATTTAAAGCTATTGGGGATTGAGTCTACCATGAACTAGGATATTGCTGAGATTTTTATTTCTTTTGTACGCTGTAACAAGTCTCTTGCTGTAGACATGAGGATATTGGTTTTGAAGGCTTTGGTAGTGACGTTTGACAATTAGGGAGGCATTAGTGGCAGTATGATTGTAGGTGGTAACAAAAAGTATTATCTGATTATCATGTTGGATATTAAGGCCATTTGGATATACAGTTTGAAGTTGGTCCATCCAATAACTCTCGCGTTGTAATCTTCTTTGTGTAAGGGGGTTGACAACCCTAAACCTATGTACAAAAAATAGACGATTTCAACCACTTCTTTTCCACCTATCTGAAATATTTAAATATCAATGGAAAGAGGGCACTTTCAGCTATCCAAAAATTTATTTCTTTATGACATTTCAGCTTTGAGAAATAGGGTATGAAAGATGAACAAAAAAAATGTCAATTATTCCCTTAAAATTAGCATATCTACTAGACCATTTAATATAGAAGGTTGAAATTTTGCACAACGCAAGTCTACGTGTATCTCTACAACTTTACATTGGCTTTTTGGAAAATTTTGTTTTGTTTTGAAGCTATTGATAGGAAATTAAAATTTTGCATGTGCATTAACGAAAAATTGAATTTTTAAAAAACTATTCATTTTATAAAAAAAAGCCAACGTAAATTTATAGAGGACATCGTAAGCTTTAGCTGAAGCCAAAGTTTGTAAAAATCGGATAATTTGCAAGAGAGATATGCTTTTGGAAAAATGGCAGTTTTTTTCAACATTTTGCAAACACATGTAAACCTTACGTAATTAACCATCATGTTGTTAAAATATTGTCTTTCATGCTGTAGAAATCTTTAAGCACCTTTTAGGCATCGATATGCACCAATAACCACATAATTGGAGTTCTAAAACAATGGATTAGCACATGTCCTACCCACCAATAATAAAATTTCTGTTTACATGTGACGTAATGATTTATGGGACATCATGCGACTTCTGGATTCCATTTAGCTGATGACGTAGTACTCAAAAATGTCAACTGACAACGTAATTTGTACATCTACATAGAGGAATACACCATTGTGTTCTATAAATAGATTATCTTTACGGACCGATATCTGACAAACTACTGAAGCGATTGAGCTAAAACTTTTACTAGATGAGTTTTTTTTAATGCCAAATAGAATAGATATCAACTTAATACGTTTCTTGATTGAAATACACCTCGAACAATAAGGTTGTCAACCCCCTTAATAGCATATGTTTATACAAACCTTTACTTCTAGGTCGTCAGATTTGAACTCGACTGCTGTCTTGTCAATTCCATAGCTCACAACAAGTTTCATCAAAATCCATTTAAAATTGTAGTTTCTATTTTTCCTACATTTTATGCAAGAAATAGTCAAATTTCAATCTTGTACTCTTAATACTCTAATTGAATTGAACCTTCAGTCAACTTTATAACTTGTAGAAGAATTCTCAATGACCAGTAAGCTATTATCATTAAGAATCATATTTGAGGGCTGACAACTCTATTTGTCATGCTTATGTTTGGTACTTTTGGAATTGAAAGATAATTATTATAATACAGACTTGATATAGAATAACATCAATGAATAGTGACTGATTTAACTTGACAAGCATAATTATAGGATTTTCAAACTTGTCCAAGATCTCATTAATATATAAATGATCACACCAATTTTCATTAAATTTGATGGAAAATGTAGTCTATTGCGTATTGTGGACGGAAGGACCGATGGACTGACGGATGGACGGACAGGGATGATAACAATATATAACAATATAACAATAAAGCCCTTACCATAGCCATTAGGTAATGTTGATTCATTATGCAGTTGACCTCTATTCAAATAATTACGATGTCTTGCTGATCTTCGACGTATGAAATTTATTGCGCTGCCCGCTGTATTATTATTATTATTACTATCATCAGTGGTAATGGTATGACTAATGGAGGAGTGTGAAGCAGTCGTTGTGTTGATTGTGTTATTCACAATGGATGAAGTAGATGATGGAGAAGACAAACTCTGGGAAACTTGATCAACTACACTGACAGGACGTAAACATTCTGCAGCAGATCTGAAAATAATAATTCTTTTTGTTTAATGCATGAATAGATGCATGTCTTGTTAAGTCACCATATACAGAGGCATCTTCATATATAGTATAATCATAAACAGTTAAACATACAGACAAAAGCCCACCACCTTCACACGCCTATGACTAGGACACAAGTGACGCTATTGTCACCGCACGGATATTACCCAACATGCAATACTATCAAGCAATGTCACTGACATGGCCCTGTGCCAACTAGCAGACGATATCTAATAATATAACTGACACTCCCCTCTTTCTATTACATGAATATATAAATATTCTATAAGGTGGTGCTAAAGGTTGTGAGTTAAAAACAAATTACAAACAATGAAATGTTAAATAAATATTACATTACAGAATAAACTAGTAATTGCATTATTTACATGTTATTTATCGACATTTACATAGGTGGGAAATTCACCATGAATGAAGACGTTCCGGAGATGGACAGATGTGGCCCCCCTTTTAGTGAGACAATCTTACAATTGTCGACTTTCTACAATCCAATTAACTGCTTGCAATTCCCCTCTTTCTAACATTTGTTTTATAGATGCAATGTCAATTCTTAATCGTTTTTCTTGTACCAATTTAGTTGAATAAAGATTTTCATATAAAGACTTGTTATCAATATATCTTACAATTGGGATTTTATTACATGCATGATCAAAAAATAAAATTTCTGTAAGCAATAAGCCTAGATAAAATGACATATCGAGTCCATCAACTAATGCCAAAGTTTCAGCTGCAATTGTACTTTTCATAACTCTCCTTATTTTCCTAGCAGCCCAAGCAATTGGACAAAACTTTCCGTTATCCCCTAGCAAAAATATGACATAACCTTCAGCACTAGAGACCCCATCCCCTAGATTTGCATATGAGGCATCTGAAAACAAAACAATTTGGATGTTTTTGATTTCCCCTAAATTAGGAAAAAAGAGCTCACAATTATCATTTTTAACTTTTCTGACTAGCTTAATAGCAAAATGCTAAAGTTTCAACCGTGTCATTTTGAACACAGACACTTATATCAAGAACGTCATAACTTAAGTCAGGACGAGTTTGGTTTGCTAACCAATCATTCAAGCCGTATACACACTTGTTTAATTTCCACCATTGATCATTATTCACAGCCTCTTTAAGAGGTTTAAGAAACACTTTACGGGACATAGGCTTTCCTTGAAGAAAGGCAGCCTTAATGTCGATTGATTCACATTTCCAATTTAAGGTAGCACATAAAGCTAACATGATGCGCATAGTTTCTTTCCTAGCAGTGGGCGAATCAGATTTGACATCAGACTCTTCAAATCCTCTCGCCACAAGTTAATTGCTTTCGCTGTAATAACCCATCTAGAACTAATATAATTCTGTCCATTATTCTGCACTTCACTATATACTTTAAAGTTTTTCCAATTCAAAAGTTCTTTTTCTTTAGCCTCTTCAATTTTCTTATTCCCATCAGACTGGTTAATCTGGACCTCTTCCAAATCTAATTTCCATTCTTTTACTTCTGTTGCAAATTCGAGGCCCTTTACATGTTGTTCGTTTTCATCCTGTATAATTATATACGCCCAATTTCTTCTAGTTGCTTCCCCTCCCCTGCTAATTACAACACTCTTCTTCCATTCATCGCTATCTAAAAGTTTATAGGATATGACATCACCTGTTTGTCGAAGAACTCTAATTTCTTTAACCGTAATAGACTCTTTTGGCTGTACTACAGGGGTTGTAGGGTTTTCTGAATTTGATGCTGGAGTTGACTCATCTAGCTCATCTTCAATGGATTCTGCAACAGGTGGCACAGATTTGGCATCATTTTCTGCTACTTCTTTATTAAGAACTTCAGGTGATCCTTCTCCAATTTTAATAAGTCTGCAGGGATGTACTCTCACTTAGATATTTCCATGTCTAACGAACACCACTTTGCCATCTTGTCCGATAACGTACCCAGGACCTTTCCATTTTTGACTATCTTCCCTCTTATAATACACCTTGTCACCAGATTGAAAATGTTCATCAGGATTTCCTCTAATTTGATGGCGTAGGGCTCGCCTTATTCTTTCTGAGCTTTCAGCCTTTATAAAGGCTCTTCTTCCAGAGTGTAAAGCATAAAGCTGGCTTGCAAAGAGTTCATTACGTGTTGTGCCTTCTAGTGCCAGTAACTTGTCATTAGAAACGGATGGTAGATTCAGGTTGGTGCCAAAAACTAGTTGATGGGGACTCCATCCGTATACCATCTGAAGAGAGTTCTTTGCATTCACCACCCATGCTAGGGCACTATCGATCTTGAGTTTCGGATTATCTTCTAAAATTTTCTTTACACAATCATCCATTATTGCATGGTTCCTTTCGCAAAGTCCATTTTGCCAAGGGGAATAACCTGCAGTGTTAATTGCTTCATATTCATATTCTCACACATATCGTGAAAACTTTCATTCGCAAATTCCCCTAAGTTATCTACAAGAAATTTTTTAGGTGCACCAATCCATTTGATCAATATCTGCTCAATGATAGTATCAGGAGTTTTGTTGTAAATAACTGATGCTATACTAAATCTAGTGGCCATGTCTATAATGTGGAGAAAATACACACCTGGTTTCCAAAATATAAGGTTTAGGGCAACAACCTCATTAAATTGTGTAGCCAAAGGTAGACACACAACTGGCATTGATGGAGTTTTTTTATATCTTTTGCAAACAACACAGTTTTCCTCAAGTTCATTACTTATTCTCGAACAGTTTTCATTTAGCACACCTGCATCCTTCATTAGAGATTTGAGCCTACGCAAAGAAGGATGTGCGAACTGCTTACTTCTCGTCTTTCATTGTTATGAAGATTTCTTTATCTTGATCTAGCTGGATACAGTAATGACCGGCCAAGGTGCAGTCCAAAGGAATACTCTTTCCAAAGATTTCAGCAGAATCGTTTTCAAGGTCCAACTTTATTTTCGCCTTTTTACTCAGTAATAAGGGTATATCACTGTCAACCACATCTGACACTATAAAGCACTCCACACCCGCCATCTTACACGGAAATGTCACCTTATATTTTGATTATAAATTGGAATCTGGACATTCCTTCAGTAAGTGTTAAAAGGGTCCGCAGCTTCTGCAACGGAGAGGGTTTCCATCAGGCCCTGGTGGATTTATCTTTTTAGTGACCTCCTGATATTGGTTTTGTTGTGGTCGATAATTATTTCTTCTATAATTCGGATATCTAGGACGGTTGGAAAAAACCCTATTCTGAGCTGCGAAGATTTCTTCTGTGGTGTAAATTCTTGATTCAGCATCTGTGGATTCTATCTTTATAGCAGTACTTGAAACACTATTACTCAGTCCTAAAGCCTGTTGTCCAAAAAATTTTCTCAGAGCCATGGTCATTTGCTGGAAGAGAGTCTCTGTGTTTGAATAATCCACACTAGTTAACACCAATTGTTTATCCTTTGGCTCTAGACCAGCACAATCCAAAATTTTAAATGCCAACACAGACGGTGGAAGGTCCATTTTAAATTTTTTAATTTTATAATAAGTATTCTCAAATTCCATGACATATGTGTCCATTGAAACATCTTGTTTTCTTTTGAATCTATCAAACTCTATGTAGACTTCATAGGCTTCAGTCAAAGAATCCTTTTTGTATAGTTTATCCAAAAATTCAATCAATGTTTTTACACCATTTTCTTGGGTTAACGTTTCGATCTCCAATTCACTGAAAACTTTGTCTCTGGTAGAGCCAGCTTTTATTAAATCAACTTTTAGTTTACAAGAGGAGTATGTTGTTAGGTGATGCACTTTAAGGTGTTGATAGAGGTATTGCCCCTCTTCGCTCCTACCGTTTTCTTACAATATCTGCATAAAATAGTTTGTTGCAAATCGTCCACTTCGTCAAACCCAAAATACAACCACACGTCACTTGTACTAGTTCTTTTTGGCACCAGATTTGTTCTATTTCTATCGTTTGGTGGATTTAACTGCGAATCGTTAGGCCTTTCATCAGCATTATTCTCTACTTGTCTTGCCAGCGAAGTAATTTCATCGTCTGATGAATCCTTTGTCAATTCCGTTACGCCGTTAGGTTTTTTTAAAGCGAAATCAATTTGTGTCAGCTTAGGCCTATTGGTAATTTGCATGCCGGAAAAAGTGGTAACACGTGCCTTTAAGAACAGGGTAAAATTCTTTAATCATAATTATTTAATTTTTCTGATTTATCGTTTTTTTTTCTTAAACTATGCTTTTACACACAAATTATAATGAAATAAAATATATGACACATGATAATTCAGGAAAACGACACAAAAATTACTGTGGTATGATCATATGTACATTGGGAACGGGGTAAATATTAACGGGAGACAACTCTTTTTAACAATATCGTGATATTTCACTTAGACGATATGTATGGCGATATACCGGCTATAATTTTTTTTCAATATCGTTTGATTTTCATACCGGTTTATATTGAAATATCGCCCATCCCTAATAAACATTCACACCAAGTTTTGTCAAAATCCAACCAAAAAAGCACCTTCCTATTGTGTTAACAAAGAATCATAGAACAAAGGCAGACTGTTTTCAATAACAAGGGCTCATAATAAATATTTCTTGATTGGTCTGATTTCTAATAGGGTTCATCCTTGGATTAAAACAAAGATAGCTTGCCAGGCAAGGTAATATACGCCCACTGGCAGCATTGATTATGAATGAAACCTAGGCTTAGAAAATTATCAGATCATCATTAAATTTAATAGTGCACATCTTCAAAATGATATCAACACACATACAAACAATCAAAAGAATACATAAAGAATTGTAGCCTGTAGAGTGAGCACGAGTTGCAACCTATAGGTTACAGAGTGATAACAAATACTCAAGCCAAGTTTCATCAATATCCATTAAGAATTATTCTTTCAAGAGTGTTTACAAGCTAAAATTGAAAGCGTTTTCAAGAACAAGGGCTATAACTCATATTAAATATTTATCGATTTCGTGGGTTGGTCAATAGGGTTCATCCTTGAGTTATAACAAACTCTCACACCAAGTCTCATCAAAATCCGTTAAGAGTGTTTGTATTGTAGAGTGTTTACGAGCCATTCAAGAACAAGGGCAAGAACTCATACTAAATTTTTTCAGATTTCGTTGATTTTCAATAGGGTTCATCCTTGCTTGATCATCAACACTCATATCAAGTTTCATCAAAATCTGTAAAGAATTGCACCCTCTAGAGTGTTTACGAGCAATTGTGGACAAACGGACGGACGGACAGATGGGGTGACGACAATATACGTCGCCCGTTTCATGTGGGCGTATAAAAAAATTAATCAGTTAAGGAATCTTGCTCTTCAGAGAATCCTTGTTTCGCTGCACTGAAGAAAACCTACCTAATCCCACTGCACTTAATTCAGTCCAATATGTCAAACAAAATTGGCTTATCCTGTCAGCGTCACACGTTTTTCGGAACATTTTCTGCTCCTCTCCAGTCATTGGAAAGATCCCCACATTAAGAGATATCCTCACTAGTGCAAAATTAAAAATTCCCCAAATAGCAGGCCAACAAGGCCGTGTAGTGCGTCAAACTAACCCCAGTTGCCACTCCAGGGATTGTAACAATTGTTCCAAAATCTCCAAAAATGAGATTATAAGTTCATTCACGAAAAGAACGTACCCAGGTGTTAAAAACATCCATTGCCAATCATGCAATCTTATTTATCTCATTACCTGCAAATCATGCAATAAACAATATACAGGAGAAACTAAAAGAAGTCTCACTGTGAGAATCATTGAACACTAAGCGGATATCAGATCACGTCGGGAAACATTTTAATTTACGTGGTCACTCACACAAAGTTTTATACAAATCAATTGAAAATTGTAGCTTCTATTGTGTCATATTCATGTGGGCGTATAAAAAGAGTGTACCAAATGTTGTTATAAAAACAAATTATCAGGTAAAATAATGGATCAAATTATCATCTTAATCGGGGGATTAATTAATCAGGCAATGATAATATTATTACGGGATGAGATTGACGCGTGTCAAGGGCAATAAAAATAAAAATATAGAATATTTTATTGATTTATGGTGATGAATTTTGACATAGAAAACGGAAAATTATTGTCACGAAAAAAAAAGATAGCTTGCCAGGCAAGGTAACATACGCCCACTTCAGCAAACAGAATATTCCATGTTTTTTCATTTAATCAAGGGCCATAACTCATAAACCGATATCTGGAACCATTTTGAACTTGTCCAAGATGTTAATAAGATGAATACACATACCAAGTTTCATTCAAATCGGATAAGATAGCTTGCCAGGCAAGCATTGAATTTGAGAAATAAATAGAGCAATAACTGAAAAATCATTCACTGAATTAATATTGAAGTTAAGGGCAAAAACTCAAAAACTGTTCATGGAAAATTGTCAAATTAGAACTTGACCACCATCTTATCTATTTCAATACTCATACCAAGTTTCATCAAATCTATTAAAAAATTGTAGCTTATTTTGCACCCACGAATATTTTTGACGCAATTTTACTAAGTCAAGGGCAATAACCCAAAACCATTTGTTAAAAATAGTCAGAAATTCAAACTTGAATAATGTCTTATCAATTCTGATGCTTACAACAAGTTCCATCAAAATCCTTTGAAAATTAAAGCGTCTTATTGCAACCACAATAGAATTTTGACGCAATTTTACTAAGTCAAGGGCAATGACTTAAAACAATTCATTGAAAAACTGTCAATTTCAAACTTGACTGAGGCCTTATCAATTCCAATGCTCACACCAAGTTTCATCAACATCCTCTGAAAAATGGTGGATTTATTACATCAAAACTAAAATTTTGACAAGATTTTTCTAAGTCAAGGGCAATAACTTAAAAACCAGTCATGAGATAATTTCCATTTTGGAACTTGACCGAGATATCTTCAATATATACATGTATACCCAGTTTCATTAAAATCGGTTAAAAACTGTAGCTTCTATTGTGGATACAACCCGAATTTAACGCGTTTTTACTAAGTCAAGTGCAATAACTCAAAAACTGTTCATGCGATAATATCCATTTTCGAACTTGACCGAGATATCATCAATATATACATGTATACCAAGTTTCATTAAGATCGGATAAAAACTGTAGCCTCTACCGTAAATACAACAAATGTGGACGGACGGACGGACAGGGGCAACGGCAATACACGTCCACATTTCCATGTGGGCGTATAAAAAACTACAGCTTCTTTGCGTACACAAGTAAATTTTAACATTTTCTCATTAAATCAAGGGCAATAACTCACAAACAGACATCTGGCAAGATATTATCAAGATGAATACACATACCAAGTTTCATTCAAATCAGAGAAAACTACAGCTTCTATTTCGTACACAAGTAAATATTAACGTTTTTTCATTTAATCAAGGGCCAGAACTCATAAACTGACATCTGGAGTCGTGCCATTTTTTAACTTGTCCTAAATATTATCAAGATGAATACACATACAAAGTTTCATTCAAATTGGATGAAAACTACAACTTCTATTGCATACACAAGTAAATTTTAACGTTTTTTCATTTAATCAAGGGCCATAACTCATAAGCCTACATCTGGAATCGTGCCATTTTCGAACTTGTCCAAGATATTATCAAGTTGAATACACATACCAAGCTTCATTCAAATCGGATAAAAACTCTGGCCTGTATCACATACACAAGTAATTGTTGACGGACGGACCAACAGGGGTGATGGCAATATACGTCCACATTTTCAAGTGGGCGTATAAAAAGGAGCATTTAATTTATATCGCTGGGAACAACATTATATCCATGTTTTCAAAATTCGTGAATTTACACGCTTTGAAAAAATCTACCGATTTTTCATCCAATCTCCCGATTTTTCAACACAGATCTCCAGATTTTTTCTCCTGACCTGTACACATGTATGCTTAAAACTCAAACATTATTTTGGCCCAATCCAAGATCTCATTAATATATAAATGATCACACCTAATTTCATTCAAACCAGACGAAAACTGTAGACTCTTTTGTTGCATTTGACTAAAGGCGGGCGTCCACTTGAGAGTTTTCTAGCACGAGTTCTCGCGAGTGGAAGGTATTTTGCGAGCAACAGTTAGACAGTCACAACCAACTCTCGATATAACTGCTGAGAGCGATTTCTCTCAAGTGGAAGGGGGTCTCCTATAAAATGTCAGGTATTCTAACCCAACTGTCGATAGAACTGCAGCGCGTGGTTTTCTGTCAAGTGGAAGGGAGTCTGCTACAAACTATCGAATACAAATTTCTGTTTGAGAGTGCTCTCAAAGAATAGAACAGTGTTCTATTTCTGCGAGAACTGTCAGTTTTTATAAACAAGCCTGTCATATTTTTCACAAAGATAGCTTGCCAGGCAAGGTAATATACGCCCACTGGCAGCATTTATTTCAAATAAAAACTTTTCAGTAAGGTTACAAAAGTGGAATGAAATATTCAACCTTCCACCATATATTTTTTTCTAGGGTCTCTAGTTTCATTAAAAACTGTCAAGAATTGTACCTAACTCAACTCATTAAATATTTTTCGGTATTTTTATGATTTGCAATAGGGTTCACCCTTAATAATATTTTGATATTTTAATTCTTAATAAGCCTCATTCTTGGTTGATATTAAACAATTTCAGCGAGTTTTGTCAAAAATGAATGTTTAGAGTGTTCACAAGCCAAAAGTTGAAAGCGATTTTGAAAACAGGCCCAATAACTGACACTTAATATTTTTCGATTTATCTGATTTTCAATAGGGTTTATCCTTGTGAGAAAACAAATACTAAAGCCAAGCTTCATCAAAATCCATTCAAAATTGTTCTTTCTAGAGTGTTTACGAGTTAAATTGAACGCGTTTTCAAAAACAAGAGCAATAACTTGTACTAAATATTTTTCGATTTTCAATAGAGTTCATCCTTGGGAGACAACAAATACTCCAGCCAAGTTACATCAAAATCCATTAAAAATTGTTCTTTCTAGAGTGTTTACAAGCTAAAATTGAATGCGTTTTCAAGAACAAGGGCTATAACTGACACTAAATATATTTCTATTTATTTGATTTATAATAGGGTTCATCCTTGGGTAAAAACAAATACTCAAGCCAAAGTTAATCAAAATCCATTAAGAATAGTTCTTTCTAGAGTGTTTACAAGCTAAAATTGAATGCGTTTTCAAGAACAAGGGCAGTAACTCATACTAAAAAAAATTTCGATTTCGCTTTTCAATAGGGTTCATCCTTGAGTTTCATCGAAATCCATCAAGAATTGTGCCATGTAGAGTGTTTACGAGACAAAAATCGAACGCGTTTAAAAGAACAAGGGCAATAATTCATATTAGATATATTTTGATAATTTTAATTTTCAATTAGGCTCATCCCTTGCGATATCCAACAATTTCAGTGAGTTTTGTCAACATTGGTCATGAATTGTACCTTCTAGAGTATTTATTAAAAAGTTAAACCTGTTTTCAAACACAAGGGCAATAACTGACACTAAATATATTTCGATTTATTTGATTTTCAATAAGGTTCATCCTTGGGTAAAAACAAATACTAAAGCCAAGTTTTATCAAAATCCATTAAGAATTGTTCTTTCTAGAGTGCTTACAAGCTAAAATTGAACGCGTTTTCAAACACAAGGGCAATAACTGATACTAAATATTTTTCGATTTAACTGAATTTCAATAGGGTTCATCCTTAGGTGATTACAAATACTCATGCCAAGTTATGTCAAAATCGCTCAAGATTTGTGACTTGTAGAGTGTTTACAAGGCAAAAATCCAACACATTTTATAGAACAAAGGCAATAATTCCTATTAAATATATTTCGATAGGTGCTATTTTCAAAAGGGTTCATTCTTGGGTGATATTAAACAATTTCAGCAAGTTTCGTCAAAATCGGTCAATAACTGTGCTTTGTAGAGTGTTTACAAGCTAAAAATTGAACGCGTTTTCAAAAACAAGGGCAATAACTGATATTAATTTTTTTTCGATTTGACTGGTTTTCAATAGGGTTTATCCTTGAGTTATAACATACTCTCACACCAAGTTTCATCAAAATCGGTCAAGAATTGCACGTTGTAGAGTGTTTACGAGCCATTCAAGAACAAGGGCACGAACTCATACTCATTTTTTTCCGATTTCGCTGATTTTCAATAGGGTTCATCCTTGCGTGATCATAAACACTCATATTAAGTTTCATCTAAATCCGTCAAGAATTACACCGTGTAGAGTGTTTACGAGCAATTGTGGACGGACGGACGGACGGACGGACGGACGGATGTGGGTGACGACAATATACGCCCCCCATTTCATGTGGGCGTATAACAAAATCAGTCTGAACTAGAATTGCTTACAGTTATGAACGTATTTCGAGAGCCTTGAAATATTATGTAGGCTAAATTTGCAATGACCTACATCTAGACAATATATTGAATATCATTTGACCTAGTTTTCAAAGTCATAAACTAATTAGGTCACACCTTCCGTAACGGTTAAAGATAGCGAAAATATTAAAATTATCAATTTTTGCTGTATTTAAGTAAACTTATCTCTATGAATTTTTTAAGTAAACCAAATTATAAAAATACCTACTCGTAGACAATATATTGAATATTATTTGACCTAATTTTCAAGGTCATAGATTAAGTGGGTCACACCTTTCGTAGCCGTTAAAGTGACCTTATTTTGAAAAAATCGAAATTTGAATAATTCGAAAAAAATACGAAATTTAAAAATCGGTCTCCAAGAAAAGGTAGATAATGATCCAATGTATCTTTGTGCTAATTTTCATCGAAATCGGTCTATCAATAGTGTCTGAATTTCGGCTTTAAGAATTGTAACGAAAATTCAAAATGGCGGCCGATATGGCAGCTTGACCTAATTATTTAGGTCAAATCGATTACTTTTGACAAGTTATTTATAAAACAGTTTTCACTTTTCACCTAGCTGTTATAGACCGGAAGTTACGTAATTACGTCATTTGAGGCTAAACCGGAAGTCGAATTTTATTTTTCAAAATTTTTCAAAAATTATAATCATATCGCCTATCAACTGGTAAAGTTTCAAAATTTTACCATTTATATTAAACAAGAAATCACGGTCTGATATTTTTGACGATGTCCCTTGAATATTGAATTGCAAACCGTGGGTAAAAGATTTAACTGAATTGCATAAAACCTATAATTGTAAGTTGACAAATACATTGAAGTTTTCAAATCTGAAAAACCGATCGAAATCGAACTGAAAAAAACCTTCCGGTTTAGTTTTATTTGATAATAAAAATTATTCTAAGATCAACTGTAGATTGAGAATTTCTGTACCTTTTACCAGTTTGTCGGCAAACTCATCCAAGAATCGCAACAAAAAAAATATAATAATCCGAACGATTACAATACGTTTTCGCCAAAGTTGAAATACGTAAATATGGCGAAACGTACTGAATGGACGCGTGAAGAGATTGAGCACCTCATTACAGTATATGGAAGTCGTCCTGTGCTTTGGGATGTTCAATCGACTGAGTTTCAGGACAAGCAGAAAAAGAACAATGCATGGAAGACTTGGCCGAATCAGTACAAAAAGACATTTTCTCGTTCAATCCAGGACCTAACCCAGACCTTGTGCACTCTTTTTTTCTTTTTCATCTTTCCATTGATTATAAATATAGCCGCAGCAATTCGTTTTTTCTTGGACCACATTTTCCAATTGTAAATCAAACACGCAATATGTCAGGCAACTCGCACGCCCTTCCCACGAGCAGCTCGCGAATGTAATTGACTCTCAGGTGGAAGGACACTTGAAAGTTTCTCGCGATAGTTGATAGCACAAACTCTCTGATAGTAACTCGCAATAAAATTTACTCTCAATCGCTCTCAAATGGAGGGAGCCCAGAAAGTTCTCTCGAGAGTAACTCGCGAAGACTCGCAGAATAAACTGTCAAGTGGAAGCCCGCCTTAAGTCAGGTGCAATAACTCAAACACAGTTCACTGGAAAATTGTCAATATTGAACTTGCTCAAGATTTCATCAATAAAAATGATCAAATGAGTAATGACTCTAAAACCATTCTTCAAAAAACTGTCAATATCGAACTTTCACGTTAATTTGATGTGTTTTGACTAAGTCAAGAAGTAGTAACTGTTCATCAAAAAATTCTGAATGTTGTTTTTGTTCAAGATCTCACCAATGGTAACACCATTTCATTCAAATTAGATGAAATCTGTAGTCTGTATCATGTTCACAAGACAATTTTGACAAAGTCAAGTACTCAAAATCTGTTCATTGAAAAATCCCAAATGTCAGTCTTGTCCGAGATCTCATCAATGATTACACCAAATTTCAATAAGATAGCTTGCCAGGCAAGGTAATATACGCCCACTGGCAGCATTTATTTCAAATAAAAACTTTTCAGTAAGGTTACAATAAGTGGAATGAAATATTCAACCTTCCAACCTATTTTTTTCTAGGGTCTCTAGTTTCATTAAAAACTGTCAAGAATTGTACCTAATAACAACTCATTAAATATTTTTCGGTATTTTTATGATTTGCAATAGGGTTCACCCTTAATAATATTTTGATATTTTTAATTCTTAATAAGGCTCATCCTTGGTTGATATTAAACAATTTCAGCGAGTTTTCAAGCCAAAAGTTGAAAGTGTTTTTGAAAACAGGCGCAATAACTGACACTAAATATTTTTCGATTTATCTGATTTTCAATAGGGTTTATCCTTGTGAGAAAACAAATACTAAAGCCAAGTTTCATCAAAATCCATTCAAAATTGTTCTTTCTAGAGTGTTTACGAGTTAAAACGGCACAATCTTGATTTGTAGGGGTCGTTTTGGGCCTTTGTTACATTTAAACAGTCCTCAGAAATACTCAAGCTCTAAAAAAATCGCAAAATACCTTGAAATATACCTCAAACCAAAAATTTCACTTTTTATTTTGTTTCCGTGCTGTACGCGGCTGGTCTCCAATCAGTCTGAAAATTGTGTGTCCTGTTGACAAAGTCTACATTTGTTATTACTTTCTTTTTGTCTTGTCAGTGTGGGCACTCACTCTTTGATTATCAAGACGAACCATTTTTCAATCAAGATTGTGCCCCTTTAACTCGTAAACACTCTAGAAAGAACAATTTTGAATGGATTTTGATGAAACTTGGCTTTAGTATTTCGCTGATTTTCAATAGGGTTCATCCTTGAGTTATAACACACTCTCACACCAAGTTTCATCGAAATCCATCAAGAATTGTGCCATGTAGAGTGTTTACGAGACAAAAATCGAACGCGTTTAAAAGAACAAGGGCAATTATTCATATTAAATATATTTTGATATTTTTAATTTTCAATTAGGCTCATCCCTTGCGATATCCAACAATTTCAGTGAGTTTTGTCAACATTGGTCATGAATTGTACCTTCTAGAGTGTTTATTAGCCAAAAAGTTAAACCCGTTTTCAAACACAAGGGCAATAACTGACACTAAATATATTTCGATTTATTTGATCCTTGGGTAAAAACAAATACTCAAGCCAAGTTTTATCAAAATCCATTAAGAATTTTCTTTTTAGAGTGCTTACAAGCTAAAATTGAATGCGTTTTCAAACACAAGGGCAATAACTGATACTAAATATTTTTCGATTTAACTGAATTTCAATAGGGTTCATCCTTAGGTGATTACAAATACTCATGCCAAGTTATGTCAAAATCGCTCAAGAATTGTGACTTGTAGAGTGTTTACAAGGCAAAAATCCAACACATTTTATAGAACAAGGGCAAAAATTCCTATTAAATATATTTCGATATGTGCTATTTTCAAAAGGGTTCATTCTTGGGTGATATTAAACAATTTCAGCAAGTTTTGTCAAAATCCTTCAATAACTGTGCTTTGTAGAGTGTTTACAAGCTAAAAATTGAACGCGTTTTCAAAAACAAGGGCAATAACTGATATTAATTTTTTTTCGATTTGACTAGTTTTCAATAGGCTTCATCCTTGGGTGATCACAAATACTCAGGCCAAGTTTCATTAAAATCCATTAAAAATTGTTCTCTCAAGAGTGTTCACAAGCTAAAATTGAACGCGTTTTCAACAACAAGGGCAATAACTCATACTAAATGTTTTTCGATTTCGCTGATTTTCGATAGGGTTTATCCTTGCGTGATCATAAACACTCATATTAAGTTTCATCTAAATCCGTCAAGAATTACACCGTGTAGAGTGTTTACGAGCAATTGTGGACGGACGGACGGATGTGGGTGACGACAATATACGCCCCCCATTTCATGTGGGTGTATAAAAATCAGATGAAAAACTGTAGTCTCTATCGCTTTCACCAGCCAATTCTGACACATTTTGACAATGTCAAGTACTCAAAAACTGTTCATTGAAAAAATCGTCAATATCAAACTGGTCGAAAATCTCATCAATATAAATGATCACACCAAATTTCATTAAAATCAGATGTCTCTTTCAAGTTCACCAGCCAATTGTGGACAGATGGACATACACACAGACGGACAAAACTCTATTCTGTCAGCAATATCAAGACATACAGAACTTCATTTATGATGACTTCTGATGACTTGTAAAGGCTTTTTCAACGGAAGTAAAAGGGGTCAGATACCAGATAATAACCTCATTTTAAGATCAATTGGCTCTTACCGAGTTGGGCGTTCCCATTGTGTTGTTCTAGTTACATGATTAACATAATGTACACGACCATTAGCTGTGTGCCTCTCTTCCCACCTACAAAAGAAGTTTCCATCTTTAACAAGAAAATATGAAAGTAATCATGCACTCAACAGGAGTATTTCTTTAAATTTATGAAAAGGAAATAATTAGCTTCAATTATAGCCAAAGATATCTGGATAATATTTTAAATATGTCAGTGTCAACCTGAGCTAATTATTGCTAATTAGTGAAATTCTTCAGTACAATTTTAATGAATAAGCCAAGTAATAACGATCCCAAACCAAAACGAAACCTAAAATAAAAATAAGAAATTTCGAACGAAAAATAAGTAGAAGTTATTGATCTTACATCAATCATACATAAATATGGAATCAGGAATCATTAAAAGTGATCATACTTGAGTAAGTATTTCATAATTAAAAGTAGTATCAGGAGGAAGCATAAACTGCCTGGAACCACACCTGTCATTGCTGCCCTACACACACAAAAAATAGGTGTAAAGTTATTACAATGTTTCCTTCACTGTATTTTGGTTACGTACAAAAGATTATGCAAGATCAAGGTTATTAATAAAAACGTGCACTATCAAAAGCCATAACACGTTACATCAAAATCCATCAAGAAACCAGCTCTCTATCGTGTCCACAAAGAATTAAAGAACAAGGGCAATAACTCAGTAATAATTTTCGATTAGTTTGATTTCCAATTGGGTTTATCCTTGAGTGATTACAAACACCATATCTTATCAATATACGCCCACTGGCAGCATTTATTTCAAATAAAAACTTTTCAGTAAGGTTACAATAAGTGGAATGAAACATTCAACCTTCCAACCTATTTTTTTCTAGGGTCTCTAGTTTCATTAAAAACTGTCAAGAATTTTTCCTAATAACAACTCATTAAATATTTTTCAGTATTTTTATGATTTGCAATAGGGTTCACCCTTAATAATATTTTGATATTTTTAATTCTTAATAAGGCTCATACTTGGTTGATATTAAACAATTTCAGCGAGTTTTCAAGCCAAAAGTTGAAAGCGTTTTTGAAAACAGGCGCAATAACTGACACTAAATATTTTTCGAATTATCTGATTTTCAATAGGGTTTATCCATGTGAGAATACAAATACTAAAAGCAAGTTTCATCAAAATCCTTTTAAAATTGTTCTTTCTAGAGTGTTTACATGCTAAAATTGAACGCATTTTCAAGAACAAGGGCTATAAATGACATTAAATATATTTCTATTTATTTGATTTATAATAGGGTTCATCCTTGGGTAAAAACAAATACTCAAGCCAAAGTTAATCAAAATCCATTAAGAATAGTTCTTTCTAGAGTGTTTACAAGCTAAAATTGAACGCGTTTTCAAGAACAAGGGCAGTAACTCATGCTAAAATTTTTTTCGATTTCGCTGATTTTCAATAGAGTTCATCCTTGAGTTATAACACACTCTCACACCAAGTTTCATCGAAATCCATCAAGAATTGTACCTTGTAGAGTGTTTACGAGACAAAAATCGAACGCGTTTAAAAGAACAAGGGCAATAATTCATATTAGATATATTTTGATATTTTTAATTTTCAATTAGGCTCATCCCTTGCGATATCCAACAATTTCAGTGAGTTTTGTCAACATTGGTCATGAATTGTACCTTCTAGAGTGTTTATTAGCCAAAAAGTTAAACCCGTTTTCAAACACAAGGGCAATAACTGACACTAAATATATTTCGATTTATTTGATTTTCAATAAGGTACATCCTTGGGTAAAAACAAATACTCAAGCCAAGTTTTATCAAAATCCATTAAGAATTGTTCTTTCTAGAGTGCTTACAAGCTAAAATTAAACGCGTTTTCAAACACAAGGGCAATAACTGATACTAAATATTTTTCGATTTAACTGAATTTCAAAAGGGTACATCCTTAGGTGATTACAAATACTCATGCCAAGTTATGTCAAAATCGCTCAAGAATTGTGACTTGTAGAGTGTTTACAAGGCAAAAATCCAACACATTTTATAGAACAAGGGCAATAATTCGTATTAAATATATTTCGATTTGTGCCATTTTCAAAAGGGTTCATTCTTGGGTGATATTAAACAATTTCAGCAAGTTTCGTCAAAATCGGTCAATAACTGTGCTTTGTAGAGTGTTTACAAGCTAAAAATAGAACGCGTTTTCAAAAACAAGAGCAATAACTGATATTAATTTTTTTTCGATTTGACTGGTTTTCAATAGGCTTCATCCTTGGGTGATAACAAATACGGCAAGTTTCATTAAAATCCATTAAAAATTGTTCTCTCAAAAGTGTTTACAAGCTAAAATTGAACGCGTTTTCAAGAACAAGGGCAATAACTCATACTAAATGTTTTTCGATTTCGCTGATTTTCGATAGGGTTTATCCTTGAGTTATAACATACTCTCACACCAAGTTTCATCAAAATCGGTCAAGAATTGCACGTTGTAGTGTGTTTACGAGTACAAGGCAAAAATCCAACACATTTTATAGAACAAGGGCAATAATTCCTATTAAATATATTTCGATATGTGCTATTTTCAAAAATGGTTCATTCTTGAGTGATATTAAACAATTTCAGCAAGTTTCGTCAAAATCGGTCAATAACTGTGCTTTGTAGAGTGTTTACAAGCTAAAAATTGAACGCGTTTTCAAAAACAAGGGCAATAACTGATATTAAATTTTTTTCGATTTGACTGGTTTTCAATAGGCTTCATCCTCGGGTGATAACAAATACTCAGGCCAAGTTTCACTAAAATCCATTAAAAATTGTTCTCTCAAGAGTGTTTACAAGCTAAAATTGAACGCGTTTTCAAGAACAAGGGCAATAACTCATACTAAATGTTTTTCGATTTCGCTGATTTTCGATAGGGTTTATCCTTGAGTTATAACATACTCTCACACCAAGTTTCATCAAAATCGGTCAAGAATTGCACGTTGTAGAGTGTTTACGAGCCATTCAAGAACAAGGGCACGAACTCATACTAATTTTTTTCCGATTTTGCTAATTATCAATAGGGTTCATCCTTGCGTGATCATAAACACTCATATTAAGTTTCATCTTAATCCGTCAAGAATTACACCGTGTAGAGTGTTTACAAGCAATTGCGGACGGACGGACGCACGGACGCACGGACGGATGTGGGTGACGACAATCTACACCCCCCATTTCACATGGGCGTATAAAAATCCAGTCAGAAACCAACTCTCTACTAGGGATGGGCGATATTACGATATTCGATATAAAC
>JAUJPP010000002.1:5530348-5648878 GCA_030562195.1 Nipponacmea schrenckii
ACTCTTCCTCAAAAATCTTGATAAAATGAATCAAAGTTATTCCATCACATTCAGTAGATCCTGAGAATGCAACTTTAGGCAAAATACAATGCAACTTAGGTTGTTCAAATGCCCTAAAAACTGGAACTGTTGAATTTGATTCTGGATTCGGAATATTATTCACAGATCTACTCTCTGAAGAACTAGGTCTATTTGATCTATTATCGTCATTCATGGCTAATCTAGCAACAGTATCCGACAAACCCGTTACTTTATTGTTCAAATCACCAAAGTTTTTCATAATTTCCTGTAAACCGGTCATCACTTCAGATAACTGAATATTCTCACTTCCAACATTTGTTTTATCAGCTTTTCTGGTGTCTTGATCACTTTCTAATTCTGAGTCAGACATTTTGAATTATTCAATAAAATTACAAATGTTCTAGAAATTTCTACTAGATCTACTTCCGCCAGTACCAGGATCTCCACGTGGTCCACTTTTGGGCTTAGATAATAAAGTTAACTAACACACACCAGTTAATAGTAAATTTCACAGTTTATAATAAAAACAGCAACTCTTTGATGATTCAGGAAAAATGTTTATAAATAACACTGACAAATGACTTACGCAACTTTGAAGGATCCCATCCTCGTCGCCATGTTTTGTCACACACCCATCACTGGCGCCCATGCCGTTCTTGGCTTATGTGTCAAAGTTCAATTTCCTTCAGTTTTGGTACAATCATTTAGTCAATCATTCAAAGACTCCGATAAAGTTAATTTCAGTTTATTCACAACGATTACATCACAGAATATAAGTTTTATACTAGTTTAGGCTAACCGCCTGTTAACATTACTTGTTCCCACAGCTGGCCGCTGTTTTCTCTCTTCTAGTCGTTAGTTAGAGTTATCTCCCTTATATCAATATTACCAAAAGAGTTATTTCCCTTATTAAAGCTGACTGCTTCAGGGCTTAAAGGGGTGGTGTCTCACAACCACAAAATTTAAAAAAAAACATCTTCAAAATGATATTTTATACCGTTTCAACAGTTTCATACAACAGAATAATTTTTAATATCGGTATTTCATAATGTTGCCTTCAAAGGGTTAAAAATTGTCAAAATCAAACTTGTCAGAAATCTCATCAATATAAATGATTAAAGCAAATTTCATTCAAAACTGATGAAAACTGTAGTCTCTGTAGCGTTCAAAAGCCAATTGTGGACGGACAGACCGACGGATAGGGGTGACGACAATATACAACCACATTATAGTGTGTGTGCGTATCAAAACGGCTGAACTGAACAGCCAAAAATTTCCCGATATTTGATGATAGCTAAACACATGATTTTACTAAAATTTAGTTTTGCTCTGGACTCCGTCTTTAAGAAATGAATGGAGTTTTACGTCCTACTCTTCTGCAAATCGTGGGCTAATGAAGACAGGCAAGGCCATGCAGTGTGCAATGAAAGAAATTTTGCCAGGACAGCGGCATTAGCCTTCTCTTTTACGATTTACAACTGTTGAGGAATCTTTACCAGACACAGTCTGTTGCACACAGGGTCACAGTTTATTGTCCCATCTGAAGGACTAGACACCTTTTCCATGCCAGTCCCAACAACCTGCAAGACTGACAAGTGGACACTGGGCTAAAAAAAATTAGACAGTTCATCTCAACCTAGCAAGCCAGCATCTAACTCACTGAGCCACTGCCACCAAACATTTTAATAAATCCATTTTCCAATAACTTTCACTGAAAATGTATGTCCAGTTGATCCTGAGAAAAAATGAAGTGTGTTGAATGAAACCAATACTGAGAAAAACGATGTTATTCAAATGTATAAATGTTTCCTCCAGTCGTTCCAGTAGTAACTAGTAAACGATAAATCTTACATAATTACATACATTTTTGGCAAGGAATATTAAGATTTTAATAAATATGTTTTTTTGTTTATATCTATTGAAACAGTGTTGTTATAGGAACAGCATCAGGTTTTTTTTATTGATCTACTAATTCGGTACTATCACAGTTAATGGGTCACTGCATAATATTAGTGAAAGTCAACTGATTGACGCAAATTGTCAGATGCATATTGAAAATAGGCTTATCATTTTAAAAATACACAGCAATTAACTTCCAAGGAAATCACTAGGTCGCATTATAAATATTACATAGATAGCTTGCCAGGCAAAGTAACATACACCCATACATCAGCAATGTTAAATAATTTTTTCTTTGTGTAAGGGGGTTGACAACCTTAAACCTATGTACAAATAATAGACGATTTCAACCACTTCTTTTCCACCTATCTGAAATATTCAAATATCAATGGAAAGAGGGCACTTTCAGCTATCCACAAATTTATTTCTTTATGACATTTCAGCTTTGAGAAATAGGGTATGAAAGATGAACAAAAAAAATGTCAATTATTCCCTTAAAATTAGCATATCTTCTAGACCATTTAATATAGAAGGTTGAAATTTTGCACAACGCAAGTCTACGTGTATCTCTACAACTTTACATTGGCTTTTTGGAAAATTTTGTTTTGTTTTGAAGATACTGATAGGAAATTAAAATTTTGCGTGTGCATTTACGAAAAATTGAATTTTTAAAAAACTATTCATTTTATAAAAAAAAGCCAACGTAAATTTAGAGGACATCGTAAGCTTTAGCTGAAGCCAAAGTTTGTAAAAATCGGATAAATTGCAAGAGAGATATGCTTTTGGAAAAATGGCAGTTTTTTCAACATTTTGCAAACACATGTAAACCTTATGTAATTAACCATCATGTTGTTACAAGATTGTCTTTCATGCTGTAGAAATCTTTAAGCACCTTTTAGGCATCGATATGCACCAATAACCACATAATTGGAGTTCTAAAACAATGGATTAGCACATGTCAAAACACTCCTACCCACCAATAATAAAATTTCTGTTTACATGTGACGTAATGATTTATGGGACATCATGCGACTTCTGGATTCCATTTAGCTGATGACGTAGTACTCAAAAATGTCAACTGACAACGTAATTTGTACATCTACATAGAGGAATACACCATTGTGTTCTATAAATAGATTATCTTTACGGACCGATATCTGACAAACTACTGAAGCGATTGAGCTAAAACTTTTACTAGATGAGTTTTTTAAATGCCAAATAGAATAGATATCAACTTAATACGTTTCTTGATTGAAATACACCTTGAACGATAAGGTTGTCAACCCCCTTAATAGCATATGTTTATACAAACCTTTACTTCTAGGTCGTCAGATTTGAACTCGACTGCTGTCTTGTCAATTCCATAGCTCACAACAAGTTTCATCAAAATCCATTTAAAATTGTAGTTTCTATTTTTCCTACATTTTATGCAAGAAATAGTCAAATTTCAATCTTATATTCTTAATACTCTAATTGAATTGAACTTTCAGTCAACTTTATAACTTGTAGAAGAATTCTCAATGACCAGTAAGCTATTATCATTAAGAATCATATTTGAGGGCTGACAACTTTATTTGTCATGCTTATGTTTGGTACTTTTGGAATTGAAAGATAATTATTATAATACAGACTTGATATAGAATAACATCAATGAATAGTGACTGATTTAACTTGACAAGCATAATTATAGGATTTTCAAACTTGTCCAAGATCTCATTAATATATAAATGATCACACCAATTTTCATTAAATTTGATGGAAAATGTAGTCTATTGCGTATTGTGGACGGAAGGACCGATGGACTGACGGATGGACGGACAGGGATGATAACAATATATAACCATATAATAATGTGAGAATATAACAATAAAGCCCTTACCATAGCCATTAGGTAATGTTGATTCATTATGCAGTTGACCTCTATTCAAATAATTACGATGTCTTGCTGATCTTCGACGTATGAAATTTATTGCGCTGCCCGCTGTATTATTATTATTATTACTATCATCAGTGGTAATGGTATGACTAATGGAGGAGTGTGAAGCAGTCGTTGTGTTGATTGTGTTATTCACAATGGATGAAGTAGATGATGGAGAAGACAAACTCTGGGAAACTTGATCAACTACACTGACAGGACGTAAACATTCTGCAGCAGATCTGAAAATAATAATTCTTTTTGTTTATTTCATGAATAGATGCATGTCTTGTTAAGTCACCATATACAGAGGCATCTTCATATATAGTATAATCATAAACAGTTAAACATACAGACAAAAGCCCACCACCTTCACACGCCTATGACTAGGACACAAGTGACGCTATTGTCACCGCACGGATATTACCCAACACGCAATACTATCAAGCAATGTCACTGACATGGCCCTGTGCCAACTAGCAGACGATATCTAATAATATAACTGACACTCCCCTCTTTCTATTACATGAATATATAAATATTCTATAAGGTGGTGCTAAAGGTTGTGAGTTCAAAACAAATTACAAACAATGAAATGTTAAATAAATATTACATTACAGAATAAACTAGTAATTGCATTATTTACATGTTATTTATCGACATTTACATAGGTGGGAAATTCACCATGAATGAAGACGTTCCGGAGATGGACAGATGTGGCCCCCCTTTTAGTGAGACAATCTGACAATTGTCGACTTTCTACAATCCAATTAACTGCTTGCAATTCCCCTCTTTCTAACATTTGTTTTATAGATGCAATGTCAATTCTTAATCGTTTTTCTTGTACCAATTTAGTTGAATAAAGATTTTCATATAAAGACTTGTTATCAATATATCTTACAATTGGGATTTTATTACATGTATGATCAAAAAATAAAATTTCTGTTAGCAATAAGCCTAGATAAAATGACATATCGAGTCCATCAACTAATGCCAAAGTTTCAGCTGCAATTGTACTTTTTATAACTCTCCTTATTTTCTTAGCAGCCCAAGCAATTGGACAAAACTTTCCATTATCCCCTAGCAAAAATATGACATAACCTTCAGCACTAGAGACCCCATCCCCTAGATTTGCATATGAGGCATCTGAAAACAAAACAATTTGGATGTTTTTGATTTCCCCTAAATTAGGAAAAAAGAGCTCACAATTATCATTTTTAACTTTTCTGACTAGCTTAATAGCAAAATGCTAAAGTTTCAACCGTGTCATTTTTAACACAGACAGTTATATCAAGAACGTCATAACTTAAGTCAGGACGAGTTTGGTTTGCTAACCAATCATTCAAGCCGTATACACACTTGTTTAATTTCCACAATTGATCATTATTCACAGCCTCTTTAAGAGGTTTAAGAAACACTTTACGGGACATAGGCTTTCCTTGAAGAAAGGCAGCCTTAATGTCGATTGATTCACATTTCCAATTTAAGGTAGCACATAAAGCTAACATGATGCGCATAGTTTCTTTCCTAGCAGTGGGTGAATCAGATTTGACATCAGGCTCTTCAAATCCTCTCGCCACAAGTCTCGCCTTATATTCAATTTCACCGTCAATTGCTTTCGCTGTAATAACCCATCTAGAACTAATATAATTCTGTCCATTATTCTGCATTTCACTATATACCTTAAAGTTTTTCCAATTCAAAAGTTCTTTTTCTTTAGCCTCTTCAATTTTCTTATTCCCATCAGACTGGTTAATCTGGACCTCTTCCAAATCTAATTTCCATTCTTTTACTTCTGTTGCAAATTCTAGGCCCTTTACATGTTGTTCGTTTTCATCCTGTATAATTATATACGCCCAATTTCTTCCAGTTTCTTTCCCTCCCCTGCTAATTACAACACTCTTCTTCCATTCATCGCTATCTAAAAGTTTATAGGATATGACATCACCTGTTTGTCGAAGAACTCTATTTTCTTTAACCGTAATAGACTCTTTTGGCTGTTACAGGGGTTGTAGGGTTTTCTGAATTTGATGCTGGAGTTGACTCATCTAGCTCATCTTCAATGGATTCTGCAACAGGTGGCACAGATTTGGCATCATTTTCTGCTACTTCTTTATTAAGAACTTCAGGTGATCCTTCTCCAATTTTAATAAGTCTGCAGGGATGTACTCTCACTTAGATATTTCCATGTCTAACGAACACCACTTTGCCATCTTGTCCGATAACGTACCCAGGACCTTTCCATTTTTGACTATCTTCCCTCTTATAATAACCTTGTCACCAGATTGAAAATGTTCATCAGGATTCCCTCTAATTTGATGGCGTAGGGCTCTCCTTATTCTTTCTGAGCTTTCAGCCTTTATAAAGGCTCTTCTTCCAGAGTGTAAAGCATAAAGCTGGCTTGCAAAGAGTTCATTACGTGTTGTGCCTTCTAGTGCCAGTAACTTGTCATTAGAAACGGATGGTAGATTCAGGTTGGTGCCAAAAACTAGTTGATGGGGACTCCATCCGTATACCATCTGAAGAGAGTTCTTTGCATTCACCACCCATGCTAGGGCACTATCGATCTTGAGTTTCGGATTATCTTCTAAAATTTTCTTTACACAATCATCCATTATTGCATGGTTCCTTTCGCAAAGTCCATTTTGCCAAGGGGAATAACCTGCAGTGTTAATTGCTTCATATTCATATTCTCACACATATCGTGAAAACTTTCATTCGCAAATTCCCCTAAGTTATCTGCAAGAAATTTTTTAGGTGCACCAATCCATTTGATCAATATCTGCTCAATGATAGTATCAGGAGTTTTGTTGTAAATAACTGATGCTATACTAAATCTAGTGGCCATGTCTATAATGTGGAGAAAATACACACCTGGTTTCCAAAATATAAGGTTTAGGGCAACAACCTCATTAAATTGTGTAGCCAAAGGTAGACACACAACTGGCATTGATGGAGTTTTTTTATATCTTTTGCAAACAACACAGTTTTCCTCAAGTTCATTACTTATTCTCGAACAGTTTTCATTTAGCACACCTGCATCCTTCATTAGAGATTTGAGCCTACGCAAAGAAGGATGTGCGAACTGCTTACTTCTCGTCTTTCATTGTTATGAAGATTTCTTTATCTTGATCTAGCTGGATACAGTAATGACCGGCCAAGGTGCAGTCCAAAGGAATACTCTTTCCAAAGATTTCAGCAGAATCGTTTTCAAGGTCCAACTTTATTTTCGCCTTTTTCATTGCCTCTTTACTCAGTAATAAGGGTATATCACTGTCAACCACATCTGACACTATAAAGCACTCCACACCCGCCATCTTACACGGAAATGTCACCTTATATTTTGATTATAAATTGGAATCTGGACATTCCTTCAGTAAGTGTTAAAAGGATCCGCAGCTTCTGCAACGGAGAGGGTTTCCATCAGGCCCTGGTGGATTTATCTTTTTAGTGACCTCCTGATATTGGTTTTGTTGTGGTCGATAATTATTTCTTCTATAATTCGGATATCTAGGACGGTTGGAAAAAACCCTATTCTGAGCTGCGAAGATTTCTTCTGTGGTGTAAATTCTTGATTCTGCATCTGTGGATTCTATCTTTATAGCAGTACTTGAAACACTATTACTCAGTCCTAAAGCCTGTTGTCCAAAAAATTTTCTCAGAGCCATGGTCATTTGCTGGAAGAGAGTCTCTGTGTTTGAATAATCCACACTAGTTAACACCAATTGTTTATCCTTTGGCTCTAGACCAGCACAATCCAAAATTTTAAATGCCAACACAGACGGTGGAAGGTCCATTTTAAATTTTTTAATTTTATAATAAGTATTCTCAAATTCCATGACATATGTGTCCATTGAAACATCTTGTTTTCTTTTGAATCTATCAAACTCTATGTAGACTTCATAGGCTTCAGTCAAAGAATCCTTTTTGTATAGTTTATCCAAAAATTCAATCAATGTTTTTACACCATTTTCTTGGGTTAACGTTTCGATCTCCAATTCACTGAAAACTTTGTCTCTGGTAGAGCCAGCTTTTATTAAATCAACTTTTAGTTTACAAGAGGAGTATGTTGTTAGGTGATGCACTTTAAGGTGTTGATAGAGGTATTGCCCCTCTTCGCTCCTACCGTTTTCTTACAATATCTGCATAAAATAGTTTGTTGCAAATCGTCCACTTCGTCAAACCCAAAATACAACCACACGTCACTTGTACTAGTTCTTTTTGGCACCAGATTTGTTCTATTTCTATCGTTTGGTGGATTTAACTGCGAATCGTTAGGCCTTTCATCAGCATTATTCTCTACTTGTCTTGCCAGCGAAGTAATTTCATCGTCTGATGAATCCTTTGTCAATTCCGTTACGCCGTTAGGTTTTTTTAAAGCGAAATCAATTTGTGTCAGCTTAGGCCTATTGGTAATTTGCATGCCGGAAAAAGTGGTAACACGTGCCTTTAAGAACAGGGTAAAATTCTTTAATCATAATTATTTAATTTTTCTGATTTATCGTTTTTTTTTCTTAAACTATGCTTTTACACACAAATTATAATGAAATAAAATATATGACACATGATAATTCAGGAAAACGACACAAAAATTACTGTGGTATGATCATATGTACATTGGGAACGGGGTAAATATTAACGGGAGACAACTCTTTTTAACAATATCGTGATATTTCACTTAGACGATATGTATGGCGATATAATTTTTTTTCAATATCGTTTGATTACTAGAATTTTCATACCGGTTTATATTGAAATATCGCCCATCCCTAATAAACATTCACACCAAGTTTTGTCAAAATCCAACCAAAAAACCACCTTCCTATTGTGTTAACAAAGAATCATAGAACAAAGGCAGACTGTTTTCAATAACAAGGGCTCATAATAAATATTTCTTGATTGGTCTGATTTCTAACAGGGTTCATCCTTGGATTAAAACAAAGATAGCTTGCCAGGCAAGGTAATATACGCCCACTGGCAGCATTGATTATGAATGAAACCTAGGCTTAGAAAATTATCAGATCATCATTAAATTTAATAGTGCACATCTTCAAAATGATATCAACACACATACAAACAATCAAAAGAATACATAAAGAATTGTAGCCTGTAGAGTGAGCACGAGTTGCAACCTATAGGTTACAGAGTGAAAAAAGCAAAGTCAAACACGATATTTCACTAAAAAATTATCCAACAAAATAAAAATCAAAAGAATCCATAAAGAATTGTAGCATGTAGAGTGAGCATGAGTTGCACCCTATAGCTAATGAAGTGAAAAATGTTAAGTCAGATGCGGTATTTCATTGTGCCTTCTAGAGTGTTTATAAGCCAAAAAGTTGAACGCGTTTTCAAAAACAAGGGCAATAACTGACACTAAATATTTTTCGATTTAGCTGATTTTCAATAGGGGTCATCCTTGGGCGATAACAAATACTCAAGCCAAGTTTCATCAAAATCCATTAAGAATTATTCTTTCAAGAGTGTTTACAAGCTAAAATTGAAAGCGTTTTCAAGAACAAGGGCTATAACTCATATTAAATATTTATCGATTTCGTGGGTTGGTCAATAGGGTTCATCCTTGAGTTATAACAAACTCTCACACCAAGTCTCATCAAAATCCGTTTGTATTGTAGAGTGTTTACGAGCCATTCAAGAACAAGGGCAAGAACTCATACTAAATTTTTTCAGATTTCATTGATTTTCAATAGGGTTCATCCTTGCGTGATCATCAACACTCATATCAAGTTTCATCAAAATCTGTAAAGAATTGCACCCTCTAGAGTGTTTACGAGCAATTGTGGACAAACGGACGGACGAACGGATGGGGTGACGACAATATACGTCCCCCATTTCATGTGGGCGTATAAAAAAATTAATCAGTTAAGGAATCTTGCTCTTCAGAGAATCCTTGTTTCGCTGCACTGAAGAAAACCTACCTAATCCCACTGCACTTAATTCAGTCCAATACGTCAAACAAAATTGGCATATCCTGTCAGCGTCACACGTTTTTCGGAACATTTTCCGCTCCTCTCCAGTCATTGGAAAGATCCCCACATTAAGAGATATCCTCACTAGTGCAAAATTAAAAATTCCCCAAATAGCAGGCCAACAAGGCCGTGTAGTGCGTCAAACTAACCCCAGTTGCCACTCCAGGGATTGTAACAATTGTTCCAAAATCTCCAAAAATGAGATTATAAGTTCAGACACGAAAAGAATGTACCCAGGTGTTTAAAACATCCATTGCCAATCAAGCAATCTTATTTATCTCATTACCTGCAAATCATGCAATAAACAATACACAGGAGAAACTAAAAGAAGTCTCACTGTGAGAATCATTGAACACTAAGCGGATATCAGATCACGTCGGGAAACATTTTAATTTACGTGGTCACTCACACAAAGTTTTATACAAATCAATTGAAAATTGTAGCTTCTATTGTGTCATATTCATGTGGGCGTATAAAAAGAGTGTACCAAATGTTGTTATAAAAACAAATTATCGGGTAAAATAATGGATCAAATTATCATCTTAATCGGGGGATTAATTAATCAGGCAATGATAATATTATTACGGGATGAGATTGACGCGTGTCAAGGGCAATAAAAATAAAAATATAGAATATTTTATTGATTTATGGTGATGAATTTTGACATAGAAAACGGAAAATTATTGTTACGAAAAAAAAAGATAGCTTGCCAGGCAAGGTAACATACGCCCACTTCAGCAAACAGAACATTCCATTTTTTTTCATTTAATCAAGGGCCATAACTCATAAACCGACATCTGGAATCACACCATTTTGAACTTGTCCAAGATGTTAATAAGATGAATACACATACCAACTTTCATTCAAATCGGATAAGATAGCTTGCCAGGCAAGCATTGAATTTGAGAAATAAATAGAGCAATAACTCAAAAATCATTCACTGAATTAATATTGAAGTTCATGGAAAATTGTCAAATTAGAACTTGACCACCATCTTATCTATTTCAATACTCATACCAAGTTTCATCAAATCTATTAAAAAATTGTAGCTTATTTTGCACCCACGAATATTTTTGACGCAATTTTACTAAGTCAAGGGCAATAACCCAAAACCATTTGTTAAAAATAGTCAATAATTCAAACTTGACTAATGTCTTATCAATTCTGATGCTTACAACAAGTTCCATCAAAATCCTTTGAAAATTAAAGCGTCTTATTGCAACCACAATAGAATTTTGACGCAATTTTACTAAGTCAAGGGCAATAACTTAAAACAATTCATTGAAAAACTGTCAATTTCAAACTTGACTGAGGCCTTATCAATTCCAATGCTCACACCAAGTTTCATCAACATCCTCTGAAAATTGGTGGATTTATTACATCGAAACTAAAATTTTGACAAGATTTTTCAAGGGCAATAACTCAAAAACCGGTCATGCGATAATTTCCATTTTGGAACTTGACGCAGATATCATCAATATATACATGTATACCCAGTTTCATTAAAATCGGTTAAAAACTGTAGCTTCTATTGTGGATACGACCCGAATTTGACGCGTTTTTACTAAGTCAAGGGCAATAACTCTAAAACCGTTCATGCGAAAATTTCTATTTTCGAACTTGACTGAGATATCATCAATATATACATGTATACCAAGTTTCATTAAGATCGGATAAAAACTGTAGCCTCTATTGTGTATACAACCCAAATTTGACACGTTTTTACTAAGTCAAGTGCAATAACTCAAAAACCGTTCATGCGATAATATCCATTTTCGAACTTGACAGAGATATCATCAATATATACATGTATACCAAGTTTCATTAAGATCGGATAAAAACTGTAGCCTCTACTGTAAATACAGCAAATGTGGACGGACGGACGGGGGCGACGGCAATACACGTCCACATTTCCATGTGGGCGTTTATAAAAAAACTACAGTACACAAGTAAATATTAACGTTTTTTCATTTAATCAAGGGCCATAACTCATAAACTGACATCTGGAGTCGTGCCATTTTTGAACTTGTCCAAGATATTATCAAGTTGAAAACACATACCAAGCTTCATTCAAATCGGATAAAAACTCTGGCCTGTATCACATACACAAGTAATTGTTGACGGACGGACGGACATGGGTGATGGCAATATACGTCCACATTTTCAAGTGGGCGTATAAAAAGGAGCATTTAATTTATATCGCTGGGAACAACATTTTATCCATGTTTTCAAAATTCGTGAATTTACACGCTTTGAAAAAATCCGATTTTTCATCCAATCTCCAGATTTTTTCTCCTGACCTGTACACATGTATGCTTAAAACTCAAACATTATTTTGGCCCAATCCAAGATCTCATTAATATATAAATGATCACACCTAATTTCATTCAAACCAGACGAAAACTGTAGACTCTTTTGTTGCATTTGACTAAGTCAAGTGCAATAACTCAAACACAGTTCACTGGAAAATTGTCAATATTGAACTTGTTCAAGATTTCATCAATAAAAATGATCAAATGAGTAATGACTCTAAAACCATTCTTCAAAAAACTGTCAATATCGAACTTTCACGTTAATTTGATGTGTTTTGACTAAGTCAAGAAGTAGTAACTGTTCATCAAAAAATTCTGAATGTTGTTTTTGTTCAAGATCTCACCAATGGTAACACCCCATTTCATTCAAATTAGATGAAATCTGTAGTCTGTATCATGTTCACAAGACAATTTTGACAAAGTCAAGTACTCAAAATCTGTTCATTGAAAAATCCCAAATGTCAGTCTTGTCCGAGATCTCATCAATGATTACACCAAATTTCAATAAGATAGCTTGCCAGGCAAGGTAATATACGCCCACTGGCAGCATTTATTTCAAATAAAAACTTTTCAGTAAGGTTACAATAAGTGGAATGAAATATTCAACCTTCGAACCTATTTTTTTCTAGGGTCTCTAGTTTCATTAAAGATAGCTTGCCAGGCAAGGTAACATACGCCCACTGGCAGCATTGAATTTGAAAAATAAATAGAGCAATAACTCAAATACACTAACTGAATTAATATTGAAGTTAAGGGCAAAAACTAAAAAACTGTTCATGGAAAATTGTCAAAGTAGAACTTGACCACCATCTTATCTATTTCAATACTCATACCAAGTTTCATCAAATGTATTAAAAAATTGTAGCTTATTTTGCAAGCACAAATATTTTTGACGCAATTTTACTAAGTCGAGGGCAATAACCCAAAAACCATTTGTTAAAAAAAGTCAGAAATTCAATCTTGACTAATGTCAATTCTGATGCTTACACCAAGTTCCATCAAAATGCTTTGAAAATCACAACCACAATAGAATTTTACTAAGTCAAGGGCAATAACTCAAAAACCTTTCATGCGATAATTTCCATTTTCGAACTTGACCGAGATATCATCAATATATACATGTATACCAAGTTTCATCAAGATTGGATAAAAACTGTAGCTTCTATTGTGAATACAACTCGAATTTGACGCATTTTTACTAAATCAAGGGCAATAACTCAAAAACCGTTCATGCGATAATTTCCATTTTCGAACTTGATCGAGATATCCATAATATATACATGTATACCAAGTTTCATTAAGATCGGATAAAAACTGTAGCCTCTATTGTGGATACAACCCAAATTTGACACGTTTTTACTAAGACAAGGGCAATAACTAAAAAACCGCTCATGCGATTATTTCTATTTTCGAACTCGACTGAGATATCATCAATATATACATGTATACCAAGTTTCATTAAGATCGGATAAAAACTGTAGCCTCTATTGTGGATACAACCCAAATTTGACACGTTTTTACTAAGTCAAGGGCAATAACTCACAAAACTCTCATGCCATTATTTCTATTTTCGAACTTGACAGAGATATCATCAATATATACATGTATACCCAGTTTCATTAAGATCAGATAAAAACTGTAGCCTCTATTGTGGATACAACCCAAAATTGACGCGTTTTTTCTAAGTCAAGGGCAATAACTCAAAAACCGCTCATGCAATTATTTCTATTTTCGAACTTGACCGAGATATCATCAATATATACATGTATACCAAGTTTCATTAAGATCAGATAAAAACTGTAGCCTCTATTGTGGATACAACCCAAATTTGATGCGTTTTTACTAAGTCAAGGGCAATAACTCAAAAACTGCACATGCGACTATTTCAATTATCGAACTTGACCGAGATATCATCAATATATACATGTATACCAAGTTTCATTAAGATCGGATAAAAATTGTAGCCTCTATTGTGGATACAAACCAAATTTGACGCGTTTTTACTAAGTCAAGTGCAATAACTCAAAAACCGTTCATGCGATAATTTCCATTTTCGAACTTGACCGAGATATTATCAATATATACATGTATACCAAGTTTCATTAAGATCGGATAAAAACAAAACTGTAGCCTCTATCGTGGATACAACAAAGGGGCGACGGCAATATACGTCCACATTTCCATGTGGGCATTTAAAAACTGTCAAGAATTGGACCTAATAACAACTCATTAAATATTTTTCAGTATTTTTATGATTTGCAATAGGGTTCACCCTTAATAATATTTTGATATTTCTAATTCTTAATAAGGCTCATCCTTGGTTGATATTAAACAATTTCAGCGAGTTTTGTCAAAAAGGAATGTTTAGAGTGTTCACAAACCGTAAGTTGAAAGCGTTTTTGAAAACAGGCGCAATAACTGACACTAAATATTTTTCGATTTATCTGATTTTCAATAGGGTTTATCCTTGTGAGAAAACAAATACTAAAGGCAAGTTTCATCAAAATCCATTCAAAATTGTTCTTTCTAGAGTGTTTACGAGTTAAAGGGGCACAATCTTGATTTTTAGGGGTCGTTTTGAGCTTTTGTTACATTTAAACAGTCCTCAGAAATACTCAAGTTCTAAAAAAATCGCAAAATACCTTGAAATATACCTCAAACCAAAAATTTCACTTTTTATTTTGTTTCCGTGCTGTACGCGGCTGGTTTCCAATCAGTCTGAAAATTGTGTGTCCTGTTGACAAAGTCTACATTTGTTATTACTTTCTTTTTGTTGTGTCAGTGTGGGCCTGCGCAGTAGTCTATCTATAACTCTTTGATTATCAAGACGAACCGTTTTTCAATATGGCGGGACGTTCGTTATATCTTAAGACATTATGATTTTCAAACAAGGATAATTATGGATACACATGGATTTGAAGGCTCAAATTTCAAAGGTAAGCTCTTTTGACTATTTCTGATGAGCTAAGCAAAAGATTTCATGTGTTTGAGGCTGTCGGATGATTGTCCGAAACAAATCAAGACTGTGCCCCTTTAAATTGAACGCGTTTTCAAAAACAAGGGCAATAACTTGAACTAAATATTTTTCGTTTTTCAATAGGGTTCATCCTTGGGAGACAACAAATACTCCAGCCAAGTTACATCAAAATCCATTAAAAATTATTCTTTCTAAAGTGTTTACAAGCTAAAATTGAACACGTTTTCAAAAACAAGGGCTATAACTGACACTAAATATATTTCTATTTATTTGATTTATAAAAGGGTTCATCCTTGGGTAAAAACAAATACTCAAGCCAAAGTTAATCAAAATCCATTAAGAACAGTTCTTTCTAGAGTGTTTACAAGCTAAAATTGAATGCGTTTTCAAGAACAAGGGCAGTAACTCATACTAAATTTTTTTTCGATTTCGCTGATTTTCAATAGGGTTCATCCTTGAGTTATAACACACTCTCACACCAAGTTTCATCGAAATCCATCAAGAATTGTGCCATGTAGAGTGTTTATGAGACAAAAATCGAACGTGTTTAAAAGAACAAAGGCAATAATTCATATTAAATATATTTTGATATTTTTAATTTTCAATTAGGCTCATCCCTTGCGATATCCAACAATTTCAGTGAGTTTTGTCAACATTGGTCATGAATTGTACCTTCTAGAGTGTCAAACACAAGGGCAATAACTGACACTAAATATATTTCGATTTATTTGAATTTCAATAAGGTTCATCCTTGGGTAAAAACAAATACTCAAGCCAAGTTTTATCAAAATCCATTAAGAATTGTTCTTTCTAGAGTGCTTACAAGCTAAAATTAACGCGTTTTCAAACACAAGGGCAATAACTGATACTAAATATTTTTCGATTTAACTGGATTTCAATAGGGTTCATCCTTAGGTGATTTCAAATACTCATGCCAAGTTATGTCAAAATCGCTCAAGAATTGTGACTTGTAGAGTGTTTATAAGGCAAAAATCCAACACATTTTATAGAACAAGGGCAATAATTCCTATTAAATATATTTCGATATGTGCTATTTTCAAAAGGGTTCATTCTTGGGTGATATTAAACA
This sequence comes from Nipponacmea schrenckii, assembly GCA_030562195.1. Lineage (NCBI taxonomy): Eukaryota > Metazoa > Mollusca > Gastropoda > Lottiidae > Nipponacmea > Nipponacmea schrenckii. The sequence goes on from JAUJPP010000002.1 coordinate 5,546,550, forward strand.
ATTTCAGCAAGTTTTGTCAAAATCCTTCAATAACTGTGCTTTGTAGACTGTTTACAAGCTAAAAATTGAACGCGTTTTCAAAAACAAGAGCAATAACTGATATTAATTTTTTTTCGATTTGACTAGTTTTCAATAGGCTTCATCCTTGGGTGATAACAAATACTCAGGCCAAGTTTCTCTCAAGAGTGTTTACAAGCTAAAATTGAACGCGTTTTCAAGAACAAGGGCAATAACTCATACTAAATGTTTTTCGATTTCGCTGATTTTCAATAGGGTTTATCCTTGCGTGATCATAAACACTCATATTAAGTTTCATCTAAATCCGTCAAGAATTACACCGTGTAGAGTGTTTACGAGCAATTGTGGACGGACAGACGGATGTGGGTGACGACAATATACGCCCCCCATTTCATGTGGGCGTATAAAAATCAGATGAAAAACTGTAGTCTCTATCGCTTTCACCAGCCAATTCTGACACATTTTGACAATGTCAAGTACTCAAAAACTGTTCATTGAAAAAATCGTCAATATCAAACTGGTCGAAAATCTCATCAATATAAATGATCACACCAAATTTCATTAAAATCAGATGTCTCTTTCAAGTTCACCAGCCAATTGTGGACAGATGGACATACACACAGATGGACAAAACTATATTCTGTCAGCAATATCAAGACATACAGAACTTCATTTATGATGACTTCTGATGACTTGTAAAGGCTTTTTCAACGGAAGTAAAAGGGGTCAGACCCAGATTATAACCTCATTTTAAGATCAATTGGCTCTTACCGAGTTGGGCGTTCCCATTGTGTTGTTCTAGTTACATGATTAACATAATGTACACGACCATTAGCTGTGTGCCTCTCTTCCCACCTACAAAAGAAGTTTCCATCTTTAACAAGAAAATATGAAAGTAATCATACACTCAACAGGAGTATTTCTTTAAATTTATGAAAAGGAAATAATTAGCTTCAATTATAGCCAAAGATATCTGGATAATATTTTAAATATGTCAGTGTCAACCTGAGCTAATTAGTGCTAATTAGTGAAATTCTTCAGTACAATTTTAATAAATAAGCCAAGTAATAACGATCCCAAACCAAAACGAAACCTAAAATAAAGATAGCTTGCCAGGCAAGGTAATATACGCCCACTGGCAGCATTTATTTCAAATAAAAACTTTTCAGTAAGGTTACAATAAGTGGAATGAATTATTCAACCTACCAACCTATTTTATTCTAGGGTCTCTAGTTTCATTAAAAACTGTCAAGAATTGTACCTAATAACAACTCATTAAATATTTTTTGGTATTTTTATGATTTGCAATAGGGTTCACCCTTTATAATATTTTGATATTTTTAATTCTTAATAAGGCTCATCCTTGGTTGATATTAAACAATTTCAGCGAGTTTTGTCAAAAAGGAATGTTTAGAGTGTTCACAAGCCAAAAGTTGAAAGCGTTTTTGAAAACAGGTGCAATAACTGACACTAAATATTTTTCGATTTATCTGATTTTCAATAGGGTTTATCCTTGTGAGAAAACAAATACTAAAGCCAAGTTTCATCAAAATCCATTCAAAATTGTTCTTTCTAGAGTGTTTACGAGTTAAATTTAACGCGTTTTCAAAAACAAGGTCAATAACTTGTACTAAATATTTTTCGATTTTTCAATAGGATTCATCCTTGGGAGACAACAAATACTCCAGCCAAGTTACATCAAAATCCATTAAAAATTGTTCTTTCTAGAGTGTTTACAAGCTAAAATTGAACGCGTTTTCAAGAACAAGGGCTATAACTTACACTAAATATATTTCTATTTATTTGATTTATAATAGGGTTCATCCTTGGGTAAAAACAAATACTCAAGCCAAAGTTAATCAAAATCCATTAAGAATAGTTCTTTCTAGAGTGTTTACAAGCTAAAATTGAATGCGTTTTCAAGAACAAGGGCAGTAACTCATACTAAAAATTTTTTCAATTTAGCTGATTTTCAATAGGGTTCATCCTTGAGTTATAACACACTCTCACACCAAGTTTCATCGAAATCCATCAAGAATTGTGCCATGTAGAGTGTTTACGAGACAAAAATTCATATTAGATATATTTTTAATTTTCAATTAGGCTCATCCCTTGCGATATCCAACAATTTCAGTGAGTTTTGTCAACATTGGTCATGAATTGTACCTTCTAGAGTATTTATTAAAAAGTTAAACCTGTTTTCAAACACAAGGGCAATAACTGACACTAAATCTATTTCGATTTATTTGATTTTCAATAAGGTTCATCCTTGGGTAAAAACAAATACTCAAGCCAAGTTTTATCAAAATCCATTAAGAATTGTTCTTTCTAGAGTGCTTACAAGCTAAAATTGAACGCGTTTTCAAACACAAGGGCAATAACTGATACTAAATATTTTTCGATTTAACTGAATTTCAATAGGGTTCATCCTTAGGTGATTACAAATACTCATGCCAAGTTATGTCAAAATCGCTCAAGAATTGTGACTTGTAGAGTGTTTACAAGGCAAAAATCCAACACATTTTATAGAACAAAGGCAATAATTCCTATTAAATATATTTCGATATGTGCTATTTTCAAAGGGTTCATTCTTGGGTAATATTAAACAATTTCAGCAAGTTTCGTCAAAATCGGTCAATAACTGTGCTTTGTAGAGTGTTTACAAGCTAAAAATTGAACGCGTTTTAAAAAAACAAGGGCAATAACTGATATTAATTTTTTTTCGATTTGACTGGTTTTCAATAGGCTTCATCCTTGGGTGATAACAAATACTCAGGCCAAGTTTCATTAAAATCCATTAAAAATTGTTCTCTCAAGAATGTTTACAAGCTAAAATTGAACGCGTTTTCAAGAACAAGGGCAATAACTCATACTAAATGTTTTTCGATTTCGCTGATTTCCAATAGGGTTTATCCTCGAGTTATAACATACTCTCACACCAAGTTTCATCAAAATCGGTCAAGAATTGCACGTTGTAGAGTGTTTACGAGCCATTCAAGAACAAGGGCACGAACTCATACTAATTTTTTTCCGATTTCGTTGATTTTCAATAGGGTTCATCCTTGCATGATCATAAACACTCATATTAAGTTTCATCTAAATCCGTCAAGAATTACACCGTGTAGAGTGTTTACGAGCAATTGTGGACGGACGGATGGACGGACGGATGTGGGTGACGACGATATACGCCCCCCATTTCATGTGGGCGTATAAAAAAAATTATAGCCGGTATATCGCCATACATATCGTCTAAGTGAAATATCACGATATTGTTAAAAAGAGTTGTCTCCCGTTAATATTTACCCCGTTCCCAATGTACGTATGATCATACCACAGTAATTTTTGTGTCGTTTTCCTGAATTATCATTTGTCATATATTTTATTTCATTATAATTTGTGTGTAAAAACATAGTATAAGAAAAAAAAAACGATAAATCAGAAAAATTAAATAATTATGATTAAAGAATTTTACCCTGTTCCTAAAGGCACGTGTAACCATGTGTCAACACTTTTTCCGGCATGCAAATTACCAATAGGCCTAAGCCGACACAAATTGATTTCGCTTTTGTAAACCTAACGGAATTTACGATGGATTCATCAGACGATGAAATTACTTCGCTGGCAAGACAAGTCGAGAATAATGCTGACGAAAGGCCTAACGATTCGCAGTTAAATCCACCAAACGATAAAAATAGAACAGTCGTAACAAATCTGGTGCCAAAAAGAAATAATTCACATGTCCCTCATAATAAGTGTGAAAATATTTATAGATATCGTGATTATATTGCTAAAATAGTTCACGATATAATCGTCACAATATATCGTAATATTAAAATAAAAATATCGTGATATACAAAATTGCAATATCGCCCATCCCTACTCTCTACTGTGTCCTATGGATGGACGTACAGACCCACGGACAGACGGACGGATAGACGGACAACTACTCAACGCCCACAAACACTTATTAAAAGTATTTCATTCAATTTCATTCAAATCCAATAAGAAAAAGAAAAAACACGTTTTGTTTAAGTCAAGAGCAATAACTCAACAAGCAGTTGTCTAGCAAGATACGCCCACAAAGTTTATTTTCTGTTTCAACACAGTTAGAAACTCTAACATTATTTTGGTGTTACAAATGCCGATTTTTAGTTAACTTTCACCGACGATGTACTTCCTTTTGAACATGAGAAAAACGAAGGTTTTTGAATGACACCAATACTGATAAAAACGACGGTAAAAATTTTTCTCCTGGTCTTTCTGATTTGTCTATAAATAGTAAACTGTTTCATATCCTAGTAGTAAGCAGAAAAGAACGTTAAAACTTACATAATTACGAACATTTTTTGCAAGGAATAGTAAAATTTCAATAGAAAATAACCTGCCAATGACATTTAATTGAACTTTCTGTCAACTTTATAATTGTTAAAAAGAAGAATTCTCAATGACCGGCAAGCTACCATCGTCAAGAGTTCTATGTGAGGGCCAACATTTTCTTCGTCGTGTTTACGTTGGTACTAGTACTGATGAAATCGCAAGATAATTATCGTAAAGTAGACAATTATATTGATGAATAATGACCGATTAAAATTTGACGGCAATAAGATTTAACACAAACCGGTAACGGATTATCGTGTCAACTGTTTGTTAAAATTAAGTAGCCTAGTTTGAAATAGTAAATCTCTTTGAACTGGAAGCGTTTTCCGGGAGCCGATTAATAATTGTCAATAAATACGTTGTTAATTTACCACCTCTTACCGTTAAGCTCTTAATTAACTAAATTAAATGACCGGTAGTGATAGGAGTCTCATGGTCTAAACATGATTGCTTGGTAATTTAATTTTTAATTATTTTTTTTTAACGTCACTGACCTATACTTGATGTCTGGCGAAGCCTATTTGCAAACGGTCATTTTGGCATGACTGCCGGTCATGTCCAGCATATAGAGCCAAATCAACAGCCCTGGGTGATACTATTACGGGATGAGATTAACGCGTGTCACGGGAAATTAAAATACAAGTAAAGAATATTTAATTGATTTTTGGTAAAGAATTTTGACACTGAAAACGGTAGGCCCCATGAAAAATATGATTACGAAAAGAAAAAAAATCATTAGATTTCAGTCTCCTGGCAGTAGATCGGGAGACAGCAATCAAAAGCGGTAGAAACAAAATCAGTAGATTACACATGTATGATTGTGGACAGACGACGGATTGACAGACTGACGGACGGACAGGGATGACGACAATATACGATTACATTATAATGTGGGCATATAAAAACTGTTAATCGAAAAATCGCGAATTTTGAACTTGTCTGAGATCTCATCAATATAAATCATCACAGCAAGTTTCATTCAAATCCAATGAAAACTGTAGTCTCTATTACGTTCACAAGCAATTAAGAACGGATTGACGAATGGATTGACAGACAGACGGACTGAGGGTCCAACAGGGGTGAAGATAATATATGACCACTTTATAATGTGGGCATAAATGTGGGCGTATAAAATGTGGGCACATCCAAATTCGATGAAAACTGTAGTCTCTATCGCGTTTAAAGGCCAATTGTGGACCGACGGACGGATAGACGGATCGACAGACGGGTGGACGTACAGAGGTGATGACAGTATATGACCACATTATAATGTGGATGAATAAAAATTTGAATTTTGAAAATTCAGAGCACACATTTTTTAGCCTAATTTCAATCAAAATTCATGGTGCTAAAGCAAATCAAAACAGATAACAATTCAACAATTTTGCATCCTTTCTGGTTTTCTCAAAATCAAAGATCAAACTGTAAGGCTTTAATCTCATGACCTATGAGACCTACTATATATATGATCTATCGGACCTAGACAATTTGCAACAAAAGTTATTGGACTTGAGGAGGCTTCTCTAAAAATATTTGGATTTTAGTTTTGCTATTATACTTGTGACCTTTCACACCGAAGGTTTAGTGATTTATCTGCAGGACCTGGACCAGGACCAGCATAATTCTGACTCATGTAAAATAAAGTACAGCAACTTTTACTTCTCTTCGTCGCCGGTCTGCAGTTTGTCGGCAAAATAAGCTCAGACAGTTGCAAGTTCATCTGACGACCGTCGTCGATAAAAGCGGCGACGGTCCTCAAATATTCGGCGACGATCTGCAGACGGTCGCCAGTTCGTCGCTAAATATTTGGCGACGGTCTGCAGACGGTCGCCAGTTCGTCGCTGAATATTTGGCGACGGTCTGCAGACGGTCGCCAGTTCGTCGCCAAATATTTGACGACCGTCATCAAAATTTCTATAATCTTTGTTTACATCATGACGTCATGAATTTGCTTGACAACAGACTAGTTTCTAAATATAGCTACATGTATAATTGTAGGTCTACAACGCAACTACCAACGATGGTTCAGAAACTTTAAATATTACTGTTCATATGGAATATGCACAATTGCATTCTGATGATCTGTATCTACGAAAGACATTTACCTGGTCAGCCTGATCAACAAGGAACATTGCTTTATCTCAAAATTATTGAGATTGTTTTCATTGTGAAAATAATATATCCATGAAAACAAGGGGGGTATGGTTCTACTTTCGTTTATAAAGTGTATGCAGCAAGATAGGTACGAAGAATTTTAACGAAAAAAGAGCTAGGCTACTGATGACTGCATGGATGATCGTGTCCGGAGCCACGCCCGTCGCCCACATCCATGTATCTTCGTCGTAATGCTACGAGGAAGTAGGCATGATTAGGCCACGATGTGTAGGGATTTATATATGAATTTATTAGCCTATGATTCATAAAATAATATTGATGACAAGAGAAGCCTAAAATCATGTCCCCACTCACCCTGAAACTAAATAGACTAGGCCTATTTCATTAGTTGGGAGAGTGAATTTTTCAGAATGATCATCTAGCTTCGATACTAGATCTCTTTTGGTGAACAAATAAATTTATTGTCACATTCTGCAAATCAGTTCACCTTCACAAAGAGAAATATTGTCAAACTGAGCTTGCTATTCGTTCTGATATTTTATCGTAGGTCAACTCATAAAAAGTGTTTCCGGATAACCGATGTTGAAACTCTAACCGGTTGCCCATGAAATCCTAGTATTAGTAGTTACTATTACACCTGAACAAATTCCGATATCAGAATCTGAGACTGGATTCATTACAACGTCATACTTTGATTGACAGGTCGAAACTATCTATAATAATATTATCTAGTCACAATAATATTCATAAAAAGTCAAATTAGTAGTGATAATCCTATTTCAATATGGTGCCCAAAGAACTTGAAAGTAGTGCTTGGATTGACGCTTTGAAACGAAACTAAGCCCAAATCTACTTGTGAGATTTAGACCTACATGTATCTTGGTAGCAGTTACGAAGAAGTAGGCGTGGTTTCTCAAAACGTCAATCCCGACATTGTTGTTTTACCATTGGATGATGAAAATAGAACAAAGCGTTTATTGGTTATAATTTATACTCATTCATATGCATGAGAATGAAATATGCCGAAGTAGGTGGGTCTCATAGAGTTATTTATTAATAGGCGGTGCCAGCAAAATGATGAATGTCTACCTATTAATATTATAAAAGAGAAAAAAAAGAAGAATAAATATTAATAATCCGTCAATGAGCGCAGTCGGAACTGGTTAAGCATCATTGCTATATTGACCGCTGTAGATTTAGGCTGGGTTGGGCGTCGTGATTTTAAACAATATCCCCCGTGATAAGTTTGAATTTAAAATTATAAAAATAGAGCCGGTGGCCCGAGAATTAATTTATTATAATGTCCGAGGTCGTAGGCCTAGTCCCGAAAAGCCATGGTAAAAGGGTTGTTACACTTTCTTTTCATCGAAATTGAGAATCTGCTTGATATCCTAGTTTCTATGGTTAAATAATCTGTTATAGGCTTTACATTTCTATGTAAGACTGGGCCTACTAGGTCTATTTGAGGTTTTCTACAGGTACATCTTACAACAGTAGCCTTTTTTTGTAACCATTGAAATGGCCTGATTACCGGGAACAAAGTAATGCACTCTCAGACCTTATTGATCACCAAAATAAAGTATTTTATTGTTTCAAAAAATTACTGTAGACCAAGCTTACACCCCGAGTGCCCCAACACGCATTCCGTGGAGGGTTGAAGTATAGGCTCCACCAATTGTTCTCTTCTTGTCACTCTCAGTCTCATAGGCCGGCTATCGTTGTTTAATCTTTTGACGAAAAAAATAGGTTGATGAAGCCTTTATTGGGCATATTCTGCATATCAACTCAAAACTAAGGTTTTTTTCCATGCATGTGTACATAATAAAAAATCTGATGACATGTATTTCAAAATAATAGGCTTGGCCTAGTAGTAGTGGCGCAGGCCCAGCGCATTGTTAATTTCGCTCATGAAAGAATTATGATTCTTGGCGTCAAAAGATGAAGATTTGGAGCTTGACGTGATGGTCATTAAATTATGACATCAGTCATCAGCTCTTCTTGACAACAGAAAGCAATGGATTTTCTTTCTGGAAGTGGCAACGAACTGGCGACCGTCTGCAGACGAATTGATGACCGTCTGCAGACAAACCGTCGCCAGTTCGTCTGCAGACGGTCGCCAGTTCGTCGGCAAAAATTTGACGATGGTCGGCTAAATTTTTGATGACCGTCTGCAGACGGTCGCCAGTTCGTCGTCAAATGTTCTGTCGACCATCTGCAGATAAAGATAAGTTATAAAGTTGCTGTACTGTATGTTCAATTATTTATATAATTAAAAAAGAATTTAAGTTTTGAATATAATTATAAAACTTACCCTTCAGGTAGTTCATTTGGATCACATGGCACAGTTAAAATAGTGGCATCTGTCACAGTGGGGCCTGCTCCTCCTCTGTCTCTAGATATCAAACTTATCACAATTTGTCCTCTTATTGCATCACCATCATCTGAATTTTGACGCTGTAATTCCAAACGCTGAACTGAAACAGCAAAAGAAAGAGCTCTCAAATATTGTCTGAGTAAACTGGTGACTGCATGTATCTATTTCCTCAGAAAAAAGTGTTTCACTGAAAAGGTTTAACCCTGACAAAAACACAAATATAAATAGAACTAAAGCCACTTGTGGCACAGAGTGAGACTGCTAATGTTGCAAATTGCGACAAAAAGGCCGAAACATCTGATTTTATGGGATAAACTGGCCAAAGCAATGAGGTATCCTGTGTGCAAATAACTTTTTTGAAAAAGATTGTGTCCTACAGATGTCATTCGCTGACCTATACAAATGGTAAATTGAAAGTCCACCCGGATGTGCCACGCCTATCTCATTTTTTTGTTGTTGTGAATCTAATCACATTCAAAATGTATATTCGCGGTAAAAATTTGAAGCTTGAACATTTAATAGATCACAAGATATACACACATTCACACATACATTTCAAAAGAGCATAAATACTGCAAAATGTACTTTTATTTCAAAAATCAAAAAAAACAATTTTCATTTTAAAAACTTTTGTTATTCTTCGTTAGAAAGAAGACAAAAAGCACCTGATGCCCCACATCTTGAATGTCTACCTAAGTCTTTTTCAATCTCCTAGGGGTTCCCTACAAGGATCAAAGGTTAAAATTAGGGGACATGAATGATTGCACACAGGACCCCTCTCAGTCCCTGGACTAAGTGCTAAAATGTGATGAAAAAAAATAAATAATGACCATTAAGTTTAGCTCAAAATATTTGGTTGATAATTTGAAACAAGTCAAATATTTACTCAAATTAAATAATTTCAACATGTTTCCCTAATAAAAAAAACTAAATTAACTGTTCCCTTATCTTTTCAATTTTGTGAAAATGTGGAGCATTTGCATGGAATTAACCTATGATGAAACCCTGAAAAAATTGACCTCAATATGCACTTTCTAGAGTCACAAGTTCGATACAGCTGACAAATTTTGCTACCTGTATTCGCAATAAAACAATTATGACCGTTTTTTCTGCAAGTTACATAATATACCCGGTATTGTTGATGTACATAATACTTACATCCAGTGTCTTTCAATTGTTGAATGGCATTGGACATTATCTGTACACATCCTAAGAAGCCAGCTCCTTGTTTTTTATAGATCTTTTTATGATTCCACACACTAATAGTTATTGAGTCTTTATGTCCTATATACCTGAAATATAATCCACAGTATTTATCAAAAGTCAGAAAATGGAAATGATTTGAATATTTTAGTTCTGGTGTTTTTCTGTATAAAAGAGCAGTTTTCTGGAAAACAATTCAAATAACAAATCCCTCAATTCTGCTGATTAATCACTGTCAGTGACTTAGATTCATGATCAAGGGGACTTCCTTTAAGCTTGGATCATGACAATTTACTTATAATTCTTTTACACTACAGGCCCGTATCGACAAAAATATAGGTAGTTTTGTTTTTCCATTTTAACTCAGTTAGTTAGTTTCTTGCTTGTAACCTGAGGGACCAGAGTTCAATTCCAGCAAATGTGAGATGAACTTTTGAATTTTTCAGCCCAGTTTTCCCTGTCAGTGATGTGCAGGTTGGACATGGAAAAAGCATCTAGTCGTTTGGATGGGTGATAAACCGAGGCCCTGTGTGCTACAGACTGTACACTTTTAAGATCCCTCAACAGTTGGCAATCGCAAAAAGTGTATGCTAATGCCCTTGGCAAAATTTTCCTCATTGTTCACATTTGACAGTACATACTACATACTAAGGTCAGATTGGCATGCACACAGAGATACTCTTTGCTTTCTTGAGTATAAATATGACTCAATCAATGTAATGGAGTTATAATGGAATTTATATGATTTCAATCTTTCGAAAATTAGTTCATGGTCTATCTTGTCAAATGATTGAATAAAACTCCCGTCATTTTCCATTATCAGTTGCATAGAGCCAAGAATCACATTTTTGGTTAGTGCAAGAATGATGTTTTGGAAATCAGTTGAAATCATAGAAAAGTTCAACTGTTTTAAGGAAGTTTGTGATATTCAAAGTTATATGTTTTTCAAATATTTAGAGATGGTAGACAATATGGAAACACATAATAATGTAATTACGTCTTGTCATAATTGGATGTTTAATTTTGAGTGCAGAATTATCGACTGGAAATATTCCTGCACTTTCTTTATTTGTTCTTAATGTCTTGAGGCACAAACATCGCAGCAAAGTAGCTTATAACTATTTCCTTTGATCAAGCATTTACTGAGAGTAGTTTAATTGAAGTCTCAATAGATAGACATTAAGTATTTAAACAATTTCTTTTTGTATGAATGGTCATGGTTCAAAATTATGTAGCTGTACTTTCACTTTGTTAGTGCAATTTCAGCCTGGACTTCGTGCGTTCTCCTTCTCTTCGTTTGTTTGATTTCATAGAATGACTGTTGAGAATCTTGTTCAGTTTATGTTTTAATTGGTAATGCAACTCCCACTTATTTCTGGGATATCAGATTGTGATTCTGACCCTTAACTTCAAGTGTACCATCTGTTTTTGCTGTCAATGCTACAAGATAATTACAAACCAGTCAGAAACCTGAGATATCAATAATTCCTGTCCCTATTGTCAGGGGCTATCAATTTCAATACACGTCAGTGAACAATTTGAAGGAGGACATTTGGGCAAATAAGTGTATTCATTTTGCCTTATTATTGCCTGGATCATTTTCTAGCCAATTGGCATTGAACATCACAAAGACAGAAAATAATGAGCCAAAACAAAGGATATCTTCTGCTACCAAATTCAAATTTAATTTTTTGATCAGTGGCATAAAACTTTTGGAATTTTCAAGGACGTTTTGCTTCAAAAGGATCCTTTGTGTGCTCAGAGTCTTCTCTTGCCTATTCTAGCCCATTTTTCATCTGTTTGCATCTTATGATATCAAGCTATGCATTTTTGGGATAGCTTATAAAATCTTCAAACGCCAGATTGTTTGTATTGAACTACTTATACAGGCCAGATTGTTTTTTAACATTGCAGCAAATTTTAAAGGATTTTTTCAGAAAAAAAAATTAACCTTTGAAATTCAATATTGATCAGCACCAACCTTGATTAGAAGTTTGAAATTTGGCAAGGTATGAAACCAGATGGATGATTCTCGTCGACGGTGGTCTAGACTGGGGTTATTTTTTATATTTGTTGTGTTGAATTTAGCGATAAATAATCCTCCAAAATCGATCACAAAATTAAAATCTTCACTGAAAACACTATTATGCCATTATGCTATCACTGTACTGAACAACATACGCAATGTCAACTGCAGAATACGTTTGAGTTTTGGTCACTTTCAAACGAAAATTTCTCAAATTTTCACACATCTTGAGATAGCCTTGCCCTTCACGGGGTGGGGTGCAATTGTTGCTTAGATCGGAAGTTTGTTCATAAATAGGATTATAGTAAGAACACAACTCGTGTTGCATATCTGCAAATAGTATTATAGCTTACAGATATCCGGCACTCCTCCGCTTGCTCAGCTCTGCTCCAAGCTACCGGACATCTGTCAGCTCTAATACTACTGTTTGAGACTGCGCATTGGAGTAGCTTATTAACATAAAAGAGGAATATCGTGCCTCTGAGACTTCGCATTGGAGTATTGGTTTGAGACTGCGCATTGGAGTAGCTTATTAACATAAAATAGGAATATCATTACTCTGAGACTGCACATTGGAGTATTGCTTGGAGACTGCCCATTGGAGTAGATTATTAACATAAAATCGGAATATCATTACTCTGAGACTGCACATTGGAGTATTGCTTTGAGACTGCGCATTGGAGTAGCTTATTAACATAAAATAGGAATATCATTCCTCTGAGACTGCGCAGTTGAATAGCAACTGAATACCAACATCAGTAACTAACAAGGTGTACTAGTAGTACGCTTTTCAATCATGCGCAGTTGAGAAACTAAATTAACAATAATTTATGATAATGTGTTTGTAAATAGAGTATTGAATATGAAAACCTTTGAATAGAATTTATTTATACTTGTAATATTATTATATATTGATTTTATAATAAAATTCTTTTGTTTGTATTTCTTTTATCAAATCTACTATATTAAGAATATGGGATTGTTTTTAAAGCATGAAAAGGAAAAGTTTACACTGGCGATGGTTTCTTCTCTGGATTGATGTCCCTTATACCAAAGGTTACATCCTTTGTAACTAAAAACAAAGACCTTATAACTCATCAGTTGGGCAGGCTGCGAGTGCAATTACCAAATCTGTCCACCAAAAAAAAGAATTAGATGAATTGCGCAAAATAAGAGAACTCAGGCATAATGCGAAACAGGTTTCAAAGTGTTGGGATAAGGCCTGAATCCTGTTATGTAAAAATGGCAAAACTGGACCCGATCTTTTAACTTTATGAACCAATAGAATATACATTCAATAAGAAAAAAGAAGATTACATCATTATATCTCCAACCGTTGGGTCCAAATCCCAGATTAACGATGGGGTAGGGTCACATTTGAAATCAATTCATTATCCAATTGGCTACTTTTTTCCGACGCTTACTTCCGCTGTGATATAAAAATTAAAGACAGAGTTCCAAACCAAAACAGAGTCCCACAACAAAATGTTACATTAGAAAACAATTTCTTCCCTTCTTTATTCAGTGAAATGGTCTGAGAAGCCAGTTTAAATATAATTGAAACAATCAAACACCCAGGGGAGTTTCACACTATGTTGAAAACTCTACTTTATCCAAAAGATTTTACAACAGCATCAGGTCGGATACCAGACAGACTAATAGACCCCATTATACTTGTAATCATAATGCGAATAATAATCAATTTAATTTCATTACTTTTGTAGCTGACTTTTTTAATTTCAATTTTTGCGTTTTTTTCAACTTCTACAATTTTATTCCCATCCACCCGAAAACTTACAGGTAGATAGAAATTGGTAATGCGATCAAAAATTATTTTTCAAATTTTCGAATTTTGATTTTCTTTTATTTCCATTTTAATATTTTTGGTAATGACCAAAACTTTAAAGGCCCATATTTCGTGACCTTGACCTTTGGTGACCTTGTGATCTGAACACAATTTATTGCCCTTGATGATATCTATCCACTGATATATTCATTTGTGTTGTCCGATGATTACTTCCGGTTTTATATTGAAATTTGTGATATTTATTTTTATAGAGCTCTGTCACATGAACTAATTTAGACATAACAAAAATTCGTATTGAATCTGATTACAGTTTATCCTCTCTTTGTAATGATATATAAAACCACATATTTCCACCAAAAATGCGCTTTTTAGTATTTGAGAATTATGTATTTTCTTCTCTACTAACTGTGCGTAATTTTCTTTAAATCGAAATGGGGCCTCTGGAGATAATCCGATTCGTGTAATTTTGATGTCTATAGAATGTGATATCGATTTCTGAATCATATTTGGAAACCGATTTTAGAATTTTGATTTTGATTTTGATATTTACCGGATAGTAATATATAAAAACTTCGAATGGTCGTATATTGTAACCTTGAAATTTGGTTACCTTGTGAGCTGCACAAATGTGATAGCTCTCGAAAAAAGATCTATCCATTGATATATTATATGTTGATGTACGATGTATACTTTCCGTTTTATCACCATTTGAAAATTGCGAATTTCTTTGCAATGATATACAAGTGGTTGCCTAGCATGATACGCCCACTTTGAAATATATTTTCTGTTTTAACACAGGCAAAAACTCTAAGATTATTTAGGTCTAATCCAAGTTCTCGTCAATATAAATGTTCACAACAAATTTCATTAAAATCAGATGAAAACTGTATTGTCTATCGCAATCACAAGCCGCATTTTGACTAAGCCAAGTGCAATAACTCAAAAACAGTATATCAAATTTGAACTTGACCAAGATGACATCAACTTCAATGATCACACTTAATTTCGCTCCAATCAGATGAAAACTGTTGTCTCTATCGTGTTCACAAGTCTATTTCAATTTGACTTAGTCAAGGCCAATAACTCAAAAAACGTTCACCCAAAAATCATCACAACCAAACTTGTCCAAAATTTCATCAATATAAATGATAACACCGAATTTCATTCAAATCAAATCGAAATTGTGATCTCTATTGCGTTCACAAGCCAATTTTGAGGCGTTTTGACTAAGTCAAGTGCAATAACTCAAATACCATTCATCGAAAAATCACCAATTTCGAACTTGTCCAAGATCTCATCAATATAAATGATCACAACAAGTTTCATTCAAATCTGATGAAAACTGTAGTCTCTATCGCGTTCACAAGCCAATTTTGACGCATTTTGGCTAAGTCAAGTGCAATAACTCAAAAACTGTTCATCGAAAATTAGCCAATTTCGAACTTGTCCGAGATCTCATCAATATAAATAATCACTGCAAGTTTCCATTAAATCTGACAAAAACTGTAGCCCCTATTGCGTTCACAAGCAATTGTGGACGGACGGACCGACGGATGAACAGGGGTGACGACAATATACGACCACATTATAATGTGGGCGTATAATAAAACCACATATTTCCATCAAAAATTTAAGTATTTGAACATTTGGTGTTTTCTTCTCTACTAACTGTGCGTAATTTTCTTTAAATCGAAATGGGGTCTCTGGAGATGCTCCGATTCGTGTAATTTTGATGTCTATAGAATTTAATATCGATTCCTGAATTATATTTGGAAACCGATTTTTGAATTTTGATTTTGATTTTGATATTTGAACTGATAGTAATATATAAAAAACTTCGAATGGTCGTATATTTTAACCTTTGTTTACCTTGTGAGCAGCACAAATGTGATAGCTCTCGATAAGATCTATCCATTGATATATTATATTTTGTTGTACGATGTATACTTTTCGTTTTATCACCATTTGAAAATTGCGAATTTCATCATTAAAAGCTGTTAGTTGAATTATGCGTTTACATGACACGAGTTTCAGCGAACTGATTATGCTTTGAAATAAAACGAGCTCTGTAAAATAACGTTACTGTTCTACGGATACTTTGTGGGGCAGTTTTAAGCGTATATCAAAACTGCTACGCACTGCGTCAGAACCTCGCCAAGCCTGGGGATCTAGTTGTGATTGTTTCGTTTGTTTAACGTAAATAAATATCATTGTCTTTCTTAATTAAGTCTTTAATCCTCGCTGGAGTGACATGATTCTCTCAATAGTTTATTTTTATTGTCTGCTTTTACCCCCCGCATAGATTTATCTACTAGTATTGCCTCGCAACGGAAATGAAAATATTGACGACGTGAACCTTGTGTATCATATCTGATGAATAAATAGGAAAACAATGGATTATATTAAAACCCAATTATTCTGGTAACCGTATTTATATTCAGGCAAGACTCGATTACGTGTCGAGGCATGTCATCAAGCATGACAATCAATTGTTCCTACTATAAAAGCCATCCAAAATACTTGCACCGTGATTATTATTTTTGGTACCTCTCGCCTTCACGTAATATTTTCCATACAAATAACACAAAAATTAACTTTAATCCTTTAAGTTTTGTTCAAGTATTTAACAATAAATATTTATATGAAAAAACATAACTCCTTTGAACCATAAATTTTCGGCCCCATGGCCTTTATCAAGTAGAAATAGAACTACTTGAAACAAAAACAGTCAGAATAAAAGAAAATGTTTCCACATTAAATTAAATTAAAGTCTCATCTGTTGCTGCAAAACAAATTTTGTAACGTCATACAGAGTCATTTAGTGTTGACGTCATATTAAAGTTTGATTTGGTTTAATTTTCATAGATTATCCTTGGTGTTAATTTATTTTCACATTGCATCCGTTTGGTTTTCCAGTTTCGAGTTTCTTTATCCACTGTTCTTCTATTATTAGTCTATAAAATTTACTTTCGTTTGCTGTTCGAGATAAGACGGATACTGTTAAATCACTCTCTGTGTGGTTTTTAAAGTGGTGCATTATTGGTTTATCCCTCTGATGTTTGATATCACTTCTATGCTCACTAATCCTTTCCTTCAATGAACATTCAGTTTCGCCTACATAAATAGTTTTATTGCACCTTATACAGCTCAAACAATATATCAGGTTTCTGTAATTGCAACGTGCATTTTCCACAACATCAAATTTCCTATTTTCGCATGTGTTTTCGACCCTTTTGCGATTTATAATTTTACAAATTTCACATGCACACGCTTCTTTCGTTCTGAATGATATTCGCGGTCTTCCTGTGCACAAGTGTATCACAAAGGTTCTTGTCTCTGCGATATGCAACTATTGGCAGTTCCTGGAAAATCTCTGCATTCGACTAGAATTAAAAGCGTGTTTTGATGTTTGAGTATTATTCCTCTGACGTCTGGCAGCATCTTCGAAAATGTAAGAACCATAGGCACTCGATTTCTTTTGTCGATCTTCTCTTTTCGTTTAAGGAGATCATCCCGGTTCAAGCCATCCACACATTTTAATTGTTTCTCAATGAACTTACCATCATATCCTCGTTTTCTTAGTTGTGCTTTAAGTTCTCTTCTATGTTCAGCGTAATCCTTATCTTTCTCACAAATTCTCTTCACTCTAATGCCCAATCCATATGCTAATGACTTTTTGGTGTGTGGTGGATGACAAAAACAAAATGTTTATCGGTAGGTTTCTAATACAAATCGTTGTATATGCGACCATCTGATAATTTTACCATGGTGTCCAAAAACTCTATCTCTTCTGTGCTCCATCTTAATTCCAGCTTTATGTTAGGGTGTATCTTATTCGCGTATTCAGTAAACTTCATAAGTGAATTTAGTCCTCCTGTCCATACGCCGAACCTATCGTCGATATATCTCTTATAGAACAGAGGTGTTTCTTCACATTCTAGAAATTTCTCATCCCATTTCCGCATATACGAGCATGCAAAATTACGACCTAACTTAGAACCTATTGCTATGCCCTCAACTTGTTTAAAGTGTCTTTCCCCTAAGCTAAAATTGTTGTTATCTTATACAGTTTCGACCATTTTGATGGCATCATCTGTGTCAATAATTGGGTTGGATCTATTTTCAAATGCCTCATGGCAAGCATCAATACCTTCCTTTCTTGGAATAAATGGATAAATATTTAATTTATAAGATAATAATCATATTGAGCCATTATTAAAATCATAATTCAATCTTTTACACAAATCAATTTTACCGCGAATGTCGATGAGAAAAAGACAAAATGGCGGATCCTCAACATCGACTTGCGTCATTTTCGTTGGGAAAAGATACCCCAAATTTATTCAACCATATATAGTGTGCACCCCCTCTTTATTGTATACCATTTAATAGCAAAAACCTGCCCATTATACAAGGAAATATACGGTAATATTCAATTGATTGCTAACAATTCTCAGGAAGCAGAATTTTGAATTTCGATTTAGCTTTTCCTTTATTTCTGGTTATATTTTTTCACTAAGTGCCTAATTTTCGAAAGGTCATATATCGTGACCTTGACCTTTGATGACCTTGGGACCTGACAAAAGTTATTGCCCTTGTCGAGACCTTTCTATAGATGTCTTCATTTTTGTTGTGCAATGTCAACTTCCGGTTTTACGGCCAATTGAAAATTGCAATTTTTAACTTTGAAGAGCTCTGTCACGTGACCTAATTTACATACGTCAAAATTTATTTCATGCCCTTATTACACATAATCTATTCTTTCAAATGATGTATAACACTTGATGTTTTGATCAGAATTGCGCTTTTGAGAATTTGAAAATTTTGTTCTAAGTTTTATAGTAATTGTACGTGATTTATAAAAGAGCACGTGTTTTTTTAAATCATGTATTTTTACGAAAATTGTCAAATTCGTTAATAGATATGATAGAACATGATAAAAAAAGACAATTAAGTGAAAAAATGGGGCCTGATGGTTTAATCGGACAATTGTAATTTTGATGTATATGTAATCTTCTATTGATTGCTAACAAATCTCAGAATTTTGAATTTCGATTTAGCTTTTCCTTTATTTCCGGTTATATATTTTCACTAAGTGCCTAATTTTCGAAGGTTCATATATCGTGACCTTGACCTCTGGTGACCTTATCACCTGCACAAAAGTTATTTCCCTTGTCGAGACCTTTATATTGATGTCTTTGTTTTTGTTGTGCAATGTAAACTTCCAGTTTTACAGCCATTTGAAAATCGCAATTTTTAAATTTGAAAACCTCTGACACGTGACCTAATTTACATACCTCAAAATTTCTTTCCTGTCCTCATTACGCGTAATCTATTCTTTCCATTGATGTATAACAATTAATATTTTATCAAAATTGCGCTTTTTAGAATTTGAAAATTTTGTTCTTTGTTCTATAGTAACTGTGCGTGATTTTTGGCGGGAAAAAGCACATGTTTTTTTAAATTACATATTTTTATGAAAGTCGACAAATTCTTATAAAGATATGATAGAACATGGCAAACAAAGAAAAAAGATAGCTTGCCAGGCAAGGTAACATACGCCCACTGGCAGCATTGAATTTGAAAAATAAATTGAGCAATGACTCAAAAACATTCACTAAATGGATATTGAAGTCAACGGCAAAAACTCAAAAACTGTTCATGGAAAATCGTCAAATTAAAACTTGACCACCATCTTATCTATTTCAATACTCATACCAAGTTTCATCAAATCTATTAAAAAAATGTAGCTTATTTTGAACCCACAAATATTTTTGACGCAATATTACTAAGTTAAGGGCAATAAATCAAAAACCATTCATTAAAAAAGTCAAAAATTTAAACTTGACTAATTTCTTATCTACTCTGATGCTTACACCAAGTTCCATCAAAATATTTTGAAAATTAAAGCTTCTTATTGAAACCACAATAGAATCTTGACGCAATTTCACGAAGTCAAGGGCAATTAACTCAAAATAGTTCATTGAAAAACTGTCAAATTCAAACTTGACTGAGGTCTAATCAATTCCAATGCTCACACCAAGTTTCATGAAAATCCTCTGAAAATTGGAGGATTACTTGCATCGAAACTAAAATTTTGACAAGATTTTACTACGTCAAGGGCAATAACTCAAAAACTGTTGCCAAATTCAAACTCAACTGTTATCTTATCAATTGCAATGCTCACACCAAGTTTCATCAAAATCCATTGAAAATTGTAGCTTCTATATCGTCTACAACAAATATAGAGGCAGGGGCAATAACTCCAAAACTGTATATCGCAAAATTGTCCAAATCGAACTTGACTGCTGTCATATCAATTCCCATGCTCATACCAAGTTTCATTAAAATCCATAGATAATTGTAGCTTCTATAGTGTCTACAGAAAATGAATTTTTACGCAATTATACTAAGTCAAGGGCAATTATTCATAAACTATTCATCAAAAAATCGTCAAATTTGAACCTGACCACCACCTTATCAATTCCAATGCTCATACCAAGTTTCATTCGATTTCATGCGATTATTTCTATTTTCGAACTTGACCGAGATATCATCAATATATACATGTATACCAAGTTTCATTAAGATCGGATAAAAACTGTAGCCTCTATTCTGGATACAACCAAAATTTGACGCGTTTTTACTAAGTCAAGGGCAAAAACTCAAAACCGCTCATGCGATTATTTCTATTTTCGAACTTGACCGAGATATCATCAATATATACATGTATACCAAGTTTCATTAATATCGGATAAAAACTGTAGCCTTTATTGTTGATACAAACCAAATTTGACACGTTTTTACTATGTCAAGTGCAATAACTCAAAAACCGTTCATGCGATAATTTCCATTTTTGAATTTGACCGAGATATTATCAATATATACATGTATACCAAGTTTCATTAAGATCAGATAAAAACTGTAGCCTCTATTGTGGATACAACAAATGTGGACAGACCAACGGACGGACAGGGGCAACAGCAATATACGTCCACATTTCCATGTGGGCGTATAAAAAGGTTTTATGTTAATTCTCTGCCCATCTGATTAATTGAAAATTTGTGGGAGTATCTGTTCCCTATTTTTTTAAAAATCTGTTTTTTTTTAAGTTCGTTTTGATAAAATCTACCCAAGATTTCTTCACCATGTAAATCTACTAAACTGTAAGTTGGTGGTGAAGTTTTATTAACTTTTTCAATAATAAAGATTTCATTCGTCCAATATCCAACATAACCTTTTTCCAATTTACTTTTTAATTCATAAATAACTTTAAATTTGAGTTTAATATTTAAATTATCAAAATTGTTTTGTGTGTTAATTGATTTTATAATATCTGGATTTTTTGAAGCTTCTGTAGGAGTAATTTTTAAGCTACACCCCCAAAAACTTCATGAGAGACTGGTTTGTGACATATCCACCACATAAAAATCCTATATTAACTTCTCAATTTTACAGTTCCAAATTTTAAGTCCTTTCCAGTCTCCTTTTCTTCTATAATGCCACCAATGTTGACACAACTGCCATTATTTCCTGCCACATAATTACCAGATCCTCAATCTCAATCCCGTTATTGATTTCGCAAGATAGGCCCTTCCAGTTAAACCCAGAAAATTAAATAAATTTGGCCGCCTTTTAAGTTGGGTACGATCTTGAAGAAAGATGATTTTTGCATCATTGATTTACGCAGGGATTTGTGATTCAGTATTCTGGAAAAAGACATCTTACAATTTAAGCTTTTATTTGATTCAACGATTTATCTTTTGCTATAATGGCCAAGGCAGACATTAAAGATAGCCTTGCAAAGCAAAGTGACATATGCCCACCTGCAGCTTTGATAACAAGTACAAATCATTGTTTGTTGTCTATTCACATATGGTTCATGTCTATTCTATAGAGCATTTTAAGTCCAACACAATAATTCTGTAAAAAATTATACTTTAAAATTAAAATTAATATAGTTCTATTGAGAAAAAAATTGGTTAGTTATTTCTGCATCCTTGCTAGTAATGTAAAAGTAGAGGCCCTCAAGTCAAATATTTAACGATTACAAGAAACTGAGGTCAGCTTTCAATCTATCATGCTGAAAACTAGCAGTAAAAGCTGGAATAATTCAGAATATAAGTGAAGAAAATATTGCAATATATACCCATATCTCTATATTATCAACTCTAATATCATGATATTGATTTTGACCTTTAAGCAAAGCACTAAATCAGACATATATATCGGGGTACTCACAAATCATAATGTTGATTCCATTTTGGATCAAGAGTATTTTTACAGGTATCTGTTGAATGACATTGACCAGAACCATCTACACTAATTTTAGCAAATGGATCAGGTAAACCTGCAAGTATAAAATGTCACTGAACATTAAATTGAATGATATATTCTAAGGTCTTGCATTCATTATTACAGTAAAGATAGCTTGCCAGGCAAGGTAACATACGCCCACTTCAGCAAACAGAATATTCCATGTTTTTTCATTTAATCCAGGGCAATAACTCATAAACCGACATCTGGAATCGCATAATTTTTGAACTTGTCCGAGATGTTATTAAGATGAATACACATACCAAGTTTCATTCAAATCGGATAAAAACTACAGCTTCTATTGCGTACACAAGTAAATTTTAACATTTTCTCATTTAATCAAGGGCAATAACTCATAAACAGGCATCTGGCGAGACATTATCAAGATTAATACACATACCAAGTTTCATTCATATCAGATGAAAACTATAGCTTCTATAGCTTCTATTGCATACACAAGTACATTTTAACGTTTTTTCATTTAATCAAGGGCCATAACTCATAAACCGATATCTGGAATCGTGCCATTTTCGAACTTGTTCGAGATATTATTAAGATGAATACACATACCAAGTTTCATTCAAATCAGATGAAAACTACAGCTTCTATTGCGTACACAAGTAAATTTCAATTTTTAGGAAAATAATTATTACTGATAACTTCGTCTGTGTTACAAATAAAATAGAATAGGTCAAACATAGGATTGCAGCAAGCGTAGCAAGTGAATAAGCCCAACAGCAGCTAATTAGTTAGCTAAATGTGACTAGTAAAACAAACTCGATATAAGAGTTTGATGCAATATCACATTTAGCTTGTATTCACTCTACAGAAAACAAATACAGAAAACAAATTCAGTGTGAAGGGGATTATCATCCATATATTTTCACAAAAATACAGATTTAGCGAACAATTATTGTTCTAAGATTATGTGCAGACTAAACTAAGTCTTGCATATTGATCTGCACCACATTCAATGAAAAGACTGAAGAAAATAATCCGATGGACCATCAAGGCAACTAGAAATGAAAATAATCCATGAAGAATTGTAGCCTGTAGAGTGAGCACGAACATGTGAACTCGAAAACAACCGCAATATCAAAGTTTTATACAATATCTTTAAAAAAAATTATTTGATCATCACTCAATTTAATAGTGCACATCTTCATAATGATATTGACACACATACAAACAATCAAAAGAATGCATATAGAATTAGCCTGTAAAGTGAGCACGAGTTGCACCCTATAGGTAATGGAGTGAAAAAAGCTAAGCCAGACACAATATTTCGCTGAAAAATTATTAAATAATCACAAAAATCAATAGGGATCATCTTCATAATGACACTTGACCCACAAAATAAAAATAAAAAGAATCCATAAAGAATTGTAGTGTGTAGAGTGAGCAGGAGTTGCACCCTATAGCTAATGAAGTGAAAAATGCCAAGTCAGACGCGATATTTCGGTGAAAAATTATCATCCGATCATCACGAAAATCAATAGGGATCATCTTCATAATGACACTGACCCACGCAATAAAATCAGAAGAATCCATGAAGAATTGCAGTCTGTAGAGTGAGTACAAGGTAAATGTGAAGGGACCAACAGGGCATTTATAATATACGCCCATACTTACATGTGGGCATATAAAAACCAGTGGGTTAATCTAAATAAATTTCCAAAATGGCTGATCAAAAAACTGCATTTGTCGATTTGATCTTTGATAAAGACAGAAAGATAAAGAATTCAAACTGTCCTCTTGTAACTAAGAATAATATTTTGGGAAGAAAGGAAACACTTTTACCCACTATTGTTACTTGGATTAATTTGAAAAGCAACAAAAAAGAAGAATTGAAATCGAAAGTAGGCCAAGACACTTTGTTGTCAATTGTGATGTCAAGTTTCGATATTGGATGTTAGTAAAAACAGTAACTTTGTGACTTCCAAAGTATTTAATGTTTTCAAACTGATTTCTGTGCAATACCAATTAAACAAGCGGTTGCCTAGCAAGATACGCCCACTTCAAAATATATTTTCTGTTTAAACACAGGCAGAAACTTTTACATTATTGAGGTCTAATCCAAGTTCTCATCAATATAAATCTGCATTTGATTCAAATCAGATAAAACCTAATCTCTATTGTATTTACTAGCTAATTTTCATGTATATGTATATACTATATTTGCAGTGTTTTGACTAGTGCAATAACTCAAAAACAGTTTATCAAAAAATCGTCAATTTCGAACTTGACCAAGATCTCATCAATTTCAATGATCACACCAAGTTTCATTCAAATCAGATGAAAACTGTTGTCTCTGTGGTGTTCACAAATCTGTTTTGACTAGGTTTGGCTAAGTCAAGGGCAATAACTCAAAAAACATTCACCAAAAAATTGTCACTATCAATCTCGTCCAAGATCAAATCAATATAAATGATGACACAAAATTTCATTCAAATCCAATGGGAATTGTGATCTCTGTCGAGTTCACAAGCCAATTTTGACGCGTTTTTACTTAGTCAAGTGCAATAACTCAAAAACCATTCATCGAAAAATTGCCAATTTCAAAATTGTCTGAGATCTCATCAATATATATGACCATAGCAAGTTTGCAATTGCGGACAGTTGGACGGACGGACAGACAGACGGACAGCAATGACTATATGCGACAAAGCACCTGTCAATATACCCTTTTTAGTAATGTGGCCGTAGTCTGATGTGATAAGGTCCTGTCTTAAATGATGATAATTCTGTTTCAAAAATATATTGTTTACTGCTTTACGTTTTGTTTTTACAAAGTTCCAAATATCATGAGCCTTTATAAGCCAAGAAGATAATGCCAAGTAGTAAGCCTTAAGGTAGCCAAATGATAAGACTTCTAAGTGAGTACTAACGTTTGCAAGTTAGGTACTGAAGAACGTTAGTTTCGTTCTGGCTTATAAAGGCATGGTCATTTACGTAAGTCAGTATGCCTGGGGCGTCTATTCAAAACATTATCATGAAAGTAGAATATTTTTGGGCACAATAAAAATTTCATCAAAGGCGTATTCAATCATAGTTGACATTAAGGGTTGACCGACATAGATTTCGTGACAAGAAAAGTTATAGGTCAGTTTTCATATTGTTAAGAGATATTAGTATATTTAATGTCTGACATCATCTTCCTCAGAAGTGGAATTTGTTTAATCTCTCATAATATATATTGGCATTTCAATTTAAACATCATTAATATTAAAATGATTTGGTTGCTAAAGATTATTTATAAAGTTCTATTAAGAATAGTTATACTTACGGAAGAAATCTCTTTTTGCTAAATTCTTGGCACATAATACTACAAGAGAACAAAAATATATGATAATTAATTGATGTTAGTAAAAAATTCATCGCAAACTGGATAGCTATGTGCAAAATTATTGATATCAAACTTATATTATGAAAACTTTTAATTATCAATATTTCATTAATTCAAACATTTACTGTAAGTTACTAATGCTAACTTCAGTTTTTTTATACATCCACATTTCCATATCGGCGTATAAGGGCAGGGCTTATTTGCAATACGAATTGAGACACATTGATTCGTAAATTTAAATCAGGCATTATAAGACATGCCCTTAGACGAAATATATAAGAGATTTCTTGATAAAAAATAATAGGTACAGTACTATCTATCGAAAACAAAACAAGGTACCGGTAGTCTTGATGTAAAGTTTTGGTCATTTCTGAAATTAATCCAACCTTAGACTCCACAGACATCAAAATTATGCAAATCAGATGATGACTTGGTGAATTATATTTATTTAAAGTAAATTTGTTGATACGATGATGACGACTTAAGTGTTACTTCCGAATCCGTATTTATCACTTTTTTTCTTTGTTTGTCATGTTCTATCATATCTTTAAAAGAATTTGCCGACTTTCATAAAAATATGTAATAGAAAAAACACATGCTTTTTCCCGCCAAAAATCACAGTTACTATAGAACAAAGAACAAAATTTTCAAATACGAATAAGCGCAATTTTGATCAATATATCAATTGTTATACATCATTGGAGGACATGGAAGAAATTTTGACATATGTAAATTAGGTCACTTGACAGAGCTCTTCATAGTTAAAAATTGTGATTTTCACATGGCGGTTAAACCAGAAGTTGACATTGCACATCAAAAATGAAAACATTAATAGATAGGTCTTGACAAGGGCAGGTCACCAAAGGTCAAGGTCACAAGATATGGACCTTTGAAAATTAGGCACGTACTGAAAATATAGAACTGGAAATAAAAGGAAAGCTAAATCGAAATTCCAAAATTGGTTACCTGAGACTTCTTAGCAATTGATTGAGGATTACATAGATATCAAAATTACAGTTGTCCGATTAACCCCTAAGGCCCCATTTTTGGTTTTACAAAATTTAGACATTTCATGATAGCGGTTTAAGTGTTACTTCCGGAACAAATTTTTCACTTTTTTGTCTTTGGTTATCATGTTCTATCATATCTATAACAAATTTGACGACTTTCTTAAAAATACATAATTTAAAAAAACACATGCTCTTTTATAAATCACGCATAATTACTATAGAATTTAGAACAAAATTTTCAAATTCTCTAAAGCGCAATTTTGATCAAAATATCAAGTGTTAAACATCATTGGAAAGAATAGATTACGGGTAATAAGGACATAAAGGAAATTTTAACATATGTAAATTAGGTCACATGACAAAGCTCTTCAAAGTTAAAAATTGCGATTTTCAAATGGCTGTAAACCGGAAGTGGACATTGCACATCAAAAATGAAGACATCAATAGATAGGTCTCGAAAAGGGCAATAACTTTTGTGCAGGTCACCAAAGGTCAAGGTTACGATATATGAACCTTCGAAAATTAGGCACTTAGTGAAAAAATATAACTAGAATAAAGGAAAAGCTAAATTGAAATTCAAAATTCAAAACTTGAAATTTCAAGTTTAGAGTCGAATGACGTCACAACTGGAAGTGATGTCGTTTTTTTGAAAACATATTTTTGTTGACAAACACAATGTCTATCAATATGTTAATTTTTATTTCGATCAGATCAAAATTGTAGAAGTTAAAAAAATGTTAACCCTTTAAACCCTCAGTCCCTGAGTCTTATATTATACTATCCTTGGCTTCCTATAACAATTCGCAAATAATTACCCTGCTTATACCTGAAGGCTCATAATATTAAGGGGGTTGACAACCTTATCGTTCGAGGTGTATTTCAATCAAGAAACGCATTTAATTGATATCCATTCTATTTGGCATTAAAAGAAACTCATCTAGTAAAAATTTTAGCTCAATCGCTTCAGTAGTTTGTCAGATATCGGTTCATAAAGATAATCTATTTATAGAACAAAATGGGGTAATCCTCTATGTAGACGTACAAATTACGTTGTCAGTTGACATTTTTGAGTACTACGTCATCAGCTAAATAAATCTTTTCTACGTTTGTCCAATGACATTGCGTTTGTCGATCAGATTTGCATTTGGGGAATCGAGAAGTCACGTGATTTCCCATAAATCTTTACGTCACATGAAATTTTATGATTGGAGGGTAGGGGTGTTTTAACATGTGCTAAACCAGTGTTTTAGCACCCCAATTATGTGGTCATCGGTGCATATCGATGCCTAAAAGGTGCTTAAAGATTTCTACAGCATGAAAGACAATCTTTTAACAACATGATCGTTAATTACGTAAGGTTTACATGTGTTTGCAAAATGTTGAAAAAAACTGGCGTTTTTCCAAAAGCATATCTCGCTTACAATTTATCCGATTTTTACAAACTTTGGCTTCAGCTAAAGCTTACGATGTCCTCTATAACTTTACGTTGGCTTTTTTTTATAAAATGAATAGTTTTTTAAAAATTCAATTTTTCGTAAATGCACTCCCAAAATTTTGATTTCTATCAATATCTTCAAAACAAAACAAAATTTTCCAAAAAGCCAACGTAATCTTGTAGAGATACATGTAGACTTGCGTTGTGCAAAATTCTTCTATATTAAATAGTCTAGTAGATATGCTAATTTTAAGGGAACAATTAAAGTTTTTTTCGTTCATCTTTCATACCCTATTTCTCAAAGTTGAAATGTCATAAAGAAATAAATTTTATATTTTTGGGTAGCTGAAAGTCCCCTCTTTCCATTGATATTTAAATATTTCAGATAGGTGGAAAAGAAGTGGTTGAAAGCCTCTTTTTTATGTACATAGGTTTAGGGTTGTCAGCCCCCTTAAAACTTATCATAATAACTTGATCAAATTTGGACACAAGGTAAAGTATTGGAATAGGTAAATATTTTTGTAGTTAACTACTTTGGGAGTTGGAACAGGTAACACTTTAGAGGAGCAATGTCATGACATAGACCTTACAAAGATTAAGTTGTTTTCCAGGTAATTACAGGTGTGCTCAGGTGAGTTCAGGTCAGTATGGGTTTTAGGTGGGATCCATCTAGGTCACAATCCCTCATTTGACTCCATTTACACTTTAGAGGAGCAATGTCATGATATAGTCCTTTCAAACAGTAAGTTGGTCTTCCAGGTTATTACAGGTGTTTTCAGGTGGTATGTTTTCTTTGTTGGCCTCACTCAATTCCGTCTCGTCATCAGAGGAACTTTCCAACTCTAAATAGTCTGAATCTTCAACAGCATCAATGTCTTCATCACTGTCAATAACGGCAGAAATCACATCTTCAAGTTGCATGCGCATAAGCGCAGGCTGCGCCATTTTTACTAGACGTAACGATCAATACTTCATCTCGAAAAATTAATCAGCGTTGACTTTTGCTGACAATTTTACAGCCAGATGTTTACCAAAGGGAGAGAACTCTAACCGCGGGAAAATTTTTTATGCTCCATTAATCCGATTGTCCGATTGATATTGAAAAATAAATCGAAAGTAAACACATGGCGTTATACCGGTTTTCAGGGATTACGGGATATAGTAACGTAACGTCATCCTGGAAAACCGGTATAACGGGTTCAAAGGGTTAAATTTAAAAATCAAAAAGTCAGCGACAAAAAAAAAAATAGTCATTTCGAAAACAATGAAAATATCGCGATAAATTGTATTATCGTGATACTGGAAATAATATGTATAATATCGTGATATCAATGTTTTTATCTGCATCAGGTTCATTGGGACTCCATATCTCCATGTAAAGCAGTATTCTTAGGAAATGTCAGATCAGATGTTTTGTCTCGGCAATAGCCAGATTGGGTTTGAGTGACCATCAATATCATAAAATTACTCTAAATTATCCATTGGTCAAATTTTCTATTAAGATTTGAACTAATTAAGGGATCGATATGAAAATATTCATGACAAATTGTTATCATAATATCTGATAAGTATATTTTTTGCATGGTATTGTATTTTATCGCGATAATTTGAGTTTTGAACGATAAGATATGATATTGATTTGGATAATCGCGATATGGCGATTAATCATAATATCGTTGCTACCTTACAGTACGGTTGAGGGGCGTTAGCCCCAAAACTGTACTTTTTATTTGCCTATTGGACTGTCTGAGTCTATCATACTTAAGACACAGCTCTGATTTTAATGATATTTTTTACTGTAAAGTTAGATTCTGTGGGTATTGAATTGATCAAGGTCTTGATGGCTTTTGTCTTTTATTTTAAAATGGTATAAGATTTCAAACTTATTGACAATTGTCTAAACCGGATAGAATCAATTTATTTTTCTGTATTTCCAAGTTTTATACAGAGAACATAAAAACCCATAAAGTTATCAGATCTCTAAGTTAGTATTTTCAAACACCTATATTAAAATCTTAATTTTGAGTTAATCATGAAATAATAAAGTAATGTTTTACAATTTCTAATAAATTATAAAATGAGAACAAGACAAGTCATTATTTAGCAACAATAATTTTATTGTGATATTTTTCTTGGGATAGCAATTGCAAATCTATTAAAGGATTTAAACTTTGCCATCTAAAAATAATTTTAATAAACAAACAAATTGTTGTCCCAAGTATACAAAAACTACTCACTCAAGCATGCTTGTTAGGCCACACATTTTTTTTCTTTGAATTACGGGCCAGCCAATGCCAAGAAGTTGAAATAGAAAAAAAACAAAAATTGAAAAAATGTCCTTTTTTTATTGACTCCAATCATTCGAATATTTCAATTTCAACAAAATATAGTTTAATCTCAGTCAAGGACATTTCCTCAGAAGGCAATATACTTTTTCCAATTGTTGGACAAGGAAATTCAAGACTTTCGTTTACCTTGCAACTGACTTACTTATCTCGACAGAATACATGACAACTCAGACCGCTGACTACCCAACCCAGAAGAATTCAACTACTCAGCCTTCGTAGTCGAACAATCTTTAAGCCTACTTTCACTTTCAACTGTCAACAAAGTAAACAAATTGTTTCGAAATATATTATAGAAATAAAAGATGGAGTGCAATATTCCATAATTAATAGGACTTATTCATCTGGTGCGACATTCCTTGGTCGGAGTTGACCTGACGTAATGAGTAATACCAGTCAATTTGTTGAAATGGCAACTGGTTGACATAATTTTATCGGTCAACTTGTCCACAGATTTCAACTCGTCGACACCATTCAATAAAAGAACTGGTCGAAATAATCATATTCGGAAGCAATATATTAGTGTTGATTAATTAGTCGGTTATCTCTGATCTTTCAGTTATTTGAATGATGGCTGATTGTTGTTAATATAATCTCTGAACTGTCAGAAGTGTTCAAGCAGTGCATATTTACAAGAATTTGCGAGGTGGTTGCATTCGATTTTTGCTCCCGGGATGACACCTCCCATATGATTTCAATGGAAATGAAACAATGAAGGCATCGAATGCAATGCAAATTCCAATAAACAGTCAAACAAGTGCAACACAATTCATAACAGACAGACAAACAAGTGCAACACTATTCATATAATGTACCGGCAAACTAAATTTCATTACTCGGGCATCGGACAAGTCCTTTATTTCCACATCTTTCTCTAGAAAATATATTATAAGGCGGTTCGAAAAAATATTTATGGTTCCAATTTCCCGACCGACCCTTCTCCGGACACAGCGAGTCAAAAGATTTTATAGAGTGTTTCAAAAAAGATATTTAAAATTCCGACTGACCCTATTCTATACACATCAATAAAATCTTTTATGGACTGATGATTATTTTATTATCATTGACTGAATACCTTTTATAATATAATAACTAATTAGGCCCAGTCTTACTTAGTTTTCTTGAAATATATTCAGTTCGTTATCTCCCGATTATCTCCACACAATGACCTGAAGTGACACAGTGATTTTCTTTCACCCAGACCCAATCTAATATAAAACTCCACTGCCTACGGTGTCTGGAGGACGAAGACTATCAATGAATATGTG
The DNA here is from genome assembly GCA_030562195.1 of Nipponacmea schrenckii. Taxonomy (NCBI): domain Eukaryota; kingdom Metazoa; phylum Mollusca; class Gastropoda; family Lottiidae; genus Nipponacmea; species Nipponacmea schrenckii. The sequence continues at coordinate 5,578,190 of JAUJPP010000002.1, forward strand.
CTATAAATAAAGTACTTCACGATCAAACCAGACATGCGGATGCCTGTGTATTTCACACACACAAGCGCTTTAAATATCTGTAAAGATGAACTAGACTATGCCCTGGACATTGATATCATTGGTTCTATTTATAACTGGTATGTCTGGATCAATCCATGTTTCAGGTACTATCATTTACATACATGCAGCCAGTAAGGGTCCAATAAGACTGAGACTATGCTAACCCTGGACATTTCCGTAATAATATTTTATAACTCAATGCTGTACACTGCCAATTTACATTTATAAATAAAATACATGTAAATTTAATACTCAAATGCATCACTAATTTAGATATGTGAAATGTAACAAAAACTGAATGAATGGATACTAATGACTCTCGATTTACAAATTACAATAAATTCGGCTCACAAGACCAGATGTTTATATTATTGTCAAGTCAAGATGGCTACTACAAAATATATTATTCAGGCTTCTGTTAATCATACTGGAATTGCAACAAACTGTAACTTGCCGCGTTGCCGAAGTATGATAATTATGCGCTACCGAAATTGACACCCTGCATTCTATTTATGATAGGCTACATGCGGCTCTGGAGTGTGTTATGCCTACAGAAGAAACGTCATCATCTGTACCTATATAAAATATTTTTTTAAAATAAAATCTTTTTCTGACCTACTGACCCCGATCAAATATGACCGTATGAAATCGAAACCATGATTATTTTTTTCCCCGTTTACTGTTCTGAGAACGGAAGGGATGAACTTTGTGAAAATGTTCTCGTAACGGATCTCAGACCACACTCTTAAAAAAAACTAATTGAGCTTGAGATGAACAACACCACAACAATGCAGCTTTCAACTGATATTTTGAAGGGTGAATATTTTGTTGTATTGGAGAAATAGCAAACTTTAATATGTAAACGTATCGAGAAGAAGCTTTTTTTAATTTTCCGACATAATTGTGTATGGAAGTCAGAAAATGAAAAAAAATTGAAAAGTGAAAGTCTATTCTTATTTCGTCCTCTGATAGGGTGCCTATAATCCAAATAATATAAGATAGCTTGCCAGGCAAGGTAACATACTGACAGCATTGAATTTGAATAATAAATTGAGAATAACTAAAAAAACATTCATTGAATATTTTTTCGATGACATTGCTCGCACCAAATTTTATCAAAATGCTTTGAAACCTGCAGCTTTTATGCACCCACACAACCATTTTGATGCAATCAAGGGCAATGCCCATCGTAATACGACCACATTTATAATGGCAGTCAATTTGTCCAGGGGGTTGACAGGTTATTTTCGGTAAATGAAAGATTTTTCTTGAATTCTAAATACTCTCAAATTTCATTCAAATCAGCTCTCTATCGGGTCTACAAAAAATTAAAGATCAAGGGCAATAACTCATTGTAATATTTTTTACACCAAGTTTTATCAAAATCAGATAAAAACTATAGGTTCTATTACGTACCGGTACACAAGTAAATTTTAACCTTTTTTCATTTAATCCAGGGCCATAACTCATAAACCGACTTTTGGAATCGCACCATTTTTTAATTTGTCCGAGATGTTATTAAGATGACTATACATTCCAAGTTTCATTCAAATCGGATAAAAACTACAGCTTCTATTGCATACACAAGTAAATTTTAACATTTTCTCATTCAATCAAGGGCCATAACTCATAAACCGACTTTTGGAATCGCACCATTTTTTAATTTGTCCGAGATGTTATTAAGATGACTATACATACCAAGTTTCATTCAAATTGGATAAAAACTACAGCTTCTATTGCATACAAAAGTAATTTTTAACGTTTTTTTTATTAAATCAAGGGCAATAACTCATAAACAGGCATCTGGTGAGATATTATCAAGATGAATACACATACCAAGTTTCATTCAAATCGGATGAAAACTATAGCTTCTATTGCATACACGAGTACATTTTAACGTTTTTCATTTAATCAAGGGCCATAACTCATAAACCGACATCTGGAATCGTGCCATTTTCGAACTTGTCCGAAATCTTTCATTTTTCATTAAGTTTCATTAAAATCGGAAGAAAACTATAGTTCTATTGTGTACAGTTCTATTGTGTACACAAGTTAATTTTAAAGTTTTTTCATTTAATGAAGGGTAATAACTCATAAACCGACATCTGGAATTGTGCCATTTTCAAACTTGTCCGAGATCTTTTATTTTTCATTAAGTTTCATTAAAATCGGATGAAAACTATAGTTCTATTGTGTACACAAGTTAATTTTAAAGTTTTTTCATTTAATCAAGGCCCATAACTCATAAACCGACATCTGGAATTGTGCCATTTTCAAACTTGTCCGAGATCTTTCATTTTTCATTAAGTTTCATTAAAATCGGATGAAAACTATAGTTCTATTGTGTACACAAGTTAATTTTAAAGTTTTTTCATTTAATGAAGGGTAATAACTCATTAACCAACATCTGGAATCGCACCATTTTTTAACTTGACAGACATATTATTAAGATGAATACAAATACCAAGTTTCATTCCAATCGGATAAAAACTTCAGATTCTATTGCATACACAAGTAAATTTTAACGTTTTTTTCTCATTAAATCAAGAGCAATAACAGTAGGTATTTTTTATATTGGCTTACTTAAAAAATTCATAGAGATAAGTGTACTTAAATACAGCAAAAATTGATAATTTTCATATTTTCGCCATCTTTAACCGTTACAGTAGGTGTAACCTAATAATTTTATGACTTTGAAACTAGGTCAAATGATATTCAATATATTGTCTAGATGTAGGTCATTGCAAATTTAGCCTACATATTATTTTAAGGCTAAAAGCCAATTTAAAAGATAGCTTGCCAGGCAAGGTAAAATACGCCCACTGGCAGCATTGATTTTGAATAAAGACTTTTCAGTACAGAAACAATTAGCAGAATGAAATTTTCAACCTTCCGCCACATACTTTTTTTCTAGGGTGTCTAGTTTCATTAAAATTCATTAGAATTGTACCTAATATTTAACAAACTCATTAAATATTTTTTGGTATTTTCACGATTTGCAATAGGGTTCACCCTTAATAATATTTTGATATCTCTAATTATTAATAGTACTCATCCTTAGGTGATATTAATCAATTTCAGCGAGTTTTGTCAAAAATGAATGTTTAGAGTGTTTACAAGCCAAAACTTGAAAGCCTTTTCATAAACAAGGGCAATAACTGACACTAAGTATTTTTGATTTATCTGATTTTCAATAGGGTTCATCCTTGAGAGAAGACAAATACTCAAGCCCAGTTTCATCAAAATCCATTAAAAATTGTTCTTTCTAGAGTGTTTACTAGCTAAGATTGAACATGTTTTCAAGAACAAGAGCAATAACTCATACTTAATATTTTTCGATTTCACTGATTTCAATAGGATTCATCCTTGAGTTAAAAGATAGCTTGCCAGACAAGGTAATATACGCCCACTGGCAGCATTGATTTTGAATAAAAAATAAAATATACATATACTTCTTTTCAAAAACAGAGCAATAATTGATATTAAACATTTTAAGATTTACCTGATTTTCAATAGGGTTCATCCTTAGGTGATTCCACATACTCATGCCAAGTTCCATTTAAATCAGTCAAGAGTGTTTATGAGCCAAAAAATCAAAATCATTTGAAAGAACAAGAGCAATCAAATTTTATGTGATATTTCTTGTTTTCAATAGGGTTCCTCCTTGAGTGATAATTAACAATTTCAGCAAATTTTGTCAAATTCTGTAAATCATTGTGCCTTCTAGAGGGTTTACAAGCTAAAAATTTTGACAAGTTTTCCAAAAAAAGGCAATAACCAACACTAAATATTTTTCAATAGGTGATTACAAATACTCATGCCAAGTTACGTCAAAATTGCTCAAGAATTATGACTTGTAGAGTGTTTACAAGGAAAAAATCGAACACATTTTATAAAACAAGGGCAATAATTCGTATCAAATATATTTCAATATAAAAAGGGGTTCATCCTTGAGTGATCATAAACACTCATATAAAGTTTCAATTAAATCTGTCAAGAATTGCACCTTGTAGAGTGTTTACGAGCAATTGTGGACGGACGGACGGATGTGGGTGACGACAATATACGCCCCCCATTTCATGTGGGCGTATAAAGAGACTCTCACACCAAGTTTCATCAAAATTGGTCAAGAATTGTGCCATGTAAAGTGTTTACAAGACAAAAATCAAACACGTTTTATAGAACAATGGCAATAATTCATATTAGATATATTTTGATGTGTTTTATTTTCAATAGGGCTCATCCCTGGGTGATAACAAACAATTATAATTAAGCAATTAGAGTCTTCACGCGCAATTGTGGACGCACTCTACAAGGTGCAATTCTTCACAGATTTACATGAAACTTGATATGAGTGTTAAAACCTAACTCCGCCAACCCCGGTGAAATAAACCCCTGTGAAATAGACCCCGGTAGCCCCGTTAAAACCTCGACCCCGGTAATTTCCTACCGGGGTCTCGGAACAGTATAAATACAACCCTACTCTGTGAGTCTAATTAATCAGTCTGAAGAGTTCAAATAAGAACAAAACTATAGTCACTGATAACTAGGGATAACTGGGCGTCTCGCCAACTTTTATCTCTTATATTCTCATTCTGCCTTCGGCCCAGTTATGGCTAATTTTTGTGACCTTATGGGCAGTCGTGATTCCTTTTTAAACTCGGAATCAATCACTACGTTGATGGAAGATAAGCCAGCCAATATACACAGCCTACCTGCTTAACTATTATTTCCATTGGGACTTCCCCCGAGATATCTTAGAATCCAACAGATCAAAAGCCGACGCCATTCATAGGACATCCCTCTTCAACAAAACTAAAACACCAAAGGGCCTTCCTTGTCCAGTAACGGACTACTGAAATCTTCACAAACCTCGACTACCAAATTTTAATACAACTAGGGACCGACCTGGATTCCCGTTACTGTAAGGCTAGAAATTAATGCGTCAACAAATTAATGCAACATGGGGTTTAGAGACTAAAATGCAAGTACAAATTAATGCGATCCGCTATAGGTGTCGCATTTTTTAATATCATAAAAAAGAAAAGGGCTACCCGGAATTCTACAAGTGTTTAATGAATGAAGACATGAACAATGATCAAAATTTTATCTTTTATTAGTCAAGTGTGAAATCTTTTGTTTCCTTAACGTCATTGATTACTAATCAGTTTCTAATTTAGAGATAATTACATAATTACTTAATCCCGCCCGGTCTCAATTTAAATACTTAACTCCATATAATTCACTTGAAAATATGTATTCAAAAATGCGGATACAAATTAATGCGATCACGGATAGGTCGCATTTAAAGCATTAATTTCTATCTCGCAATAATTTGTAGCCTTACAATATTTTAAATTAAGAGCCCATGGGCGCTCCGTAGAACTACACTGGATCAATAGATTGAAAAGCTTCCAATCACATGGGATCAATGACAATCTAAACTTGGACACCCCAAATTTTATCTTTGTTTATAATTGTTAGTTGATAAATACATTGAAGTTTTCGATTCTGAAAATCCCGTCGAAATCGAACTGACAATAAACTTGCTAAAGCAAAAACACCTCAACTTCCAGTACTCACTACGGGTCAGAGATTGTTTTATTTGATAATAGAAATCATTCTAAGATCAACTGTAAATTCAGAATTTCTGTACCTTTTACCAATTTGTCTGCAAACTCATACGAGAATCGCAAAAAAATAAAAAAAAATAAAATAAAACGAACGATTACAATATGTATACGTCTTTCTGCCCAATACTGCTTTTTGAATCGTAGCATCTGGGACTTTATTCTGAGGCTCTTAAGGTACCAATGGCCATTATCTATAGAGGCTATTTTTGATTAATGAAATAATCATAGGAAAGTTTGTTCTAAGGTTAGGCCTTTTATGGAGCTGCTTTCAAATAAGGCCTACTGAATGAACACTTTCTTGATTGAGACATGACGGAATGAATAACATTCACTAAACAATATATACACTAATATATAGTGAACGATTAATTATAAACAATAAGGCATCCAGCCTTCATGGAGACATAATTTAAAGGGGGTTGACAACCCTAAACCTATGTACAAAGATAGCTTGCCAGGCAAGGTAATATACGCCCACTGGCAGCATTTATTTCAAATAAAAACTTTTCAATAAGGTGGAATGAAATATTCAACCTTCCACCATATATTTTTTTCTAGGGTCTTTTTCTTTTCAAACACAAGAGCAATAACTGACACTAAATATATTTCGATTTATCTGATTTTCAATAAGGTTCATCCTTGGGTAAAAACAAATACTCAAGCCAAGTTTTATCAAAATCCATTAAGAATTGTTCCAAGTGTTTACAAGCTAAAACTGAGCGCGTTTTCAAGAACAAGGGCAATAAGTCATACTAAATTTTTTTCGATTTCGCTAATTTTCAATAGGGTTTATCCTTGAGTTATAACATACTCTCACACTAAGTTTCATCAAAATCTGAATTGCACATTGTAGAGTGTTTACGAGCCATTCAAGAACAAGGGCAAAAACTCATACTGAATTTTTTCCGATTTTGCTGATTTTCAATAGGGTTCATCCTCGCGTGATCATAAACACTCATATCAAGTTTCATCTATATCCGTCAAGAATTGCACCTTGTAGAGTGTTTACGAGCCATTCAAGAACAAGGGCAAAAACTCATACTAAATTTTTTCCGATTTTGCTGATTTTCAATAGGGTTCATCCTCGCGTAGATAATCTATTTATAGAACACAATGGGGTATTCCTCTATGTAGATGTTCAAATTACGTTGTCAGTTGACATTCTTGACGGATTTAGATGAAACTTGATATGAGTGAAAATCGTCAAATTCAAACCTGACTGCCGTCTTACCAATTCCAATACTCATACCAAGTTTCAATAAAATCTATTGAAAATTGTGGCTTCTATTTCACCCACAATAAAATTTTGGACAAAAGTCAAGGGAAATATCTAAAGAACTGTTCATTGAAAATCATTAAATTTGAACTTGACCGCCGTCTTTGATATCTAATTATTATCTGATTATTAATTATCTAATAATAATAATAATTTCCTGACCACCATCTTATCTATTTTAATACTCATACCAAGTTCCATCAAATCTATTAAAGATTGAAGCTTCTTTTTCACCCAGAAAAATTGCTGACACAATTTTACTAAGTCAAGGGCAATAAGTCAAAACTGTTCATCTAAAAATCTTCAAATTCGAACTTGACTGAGGTCTAATCAATTCCAATGCTCACACCAAGTTTCATTAAAATCCTTTGAAAATTGGAGGTTTTATTTCATCAACACTAAAATTTTGAGAAGATTTTACTAAGTCAACGGCAATAACTCAAAAACTGTTCATCAAAAAAATCATCAAATTCGAACTTGACCGCCGTCTTATCAATTTCAATACTCATACCAAGTTTCATCAAAATCCTTTGAAAATTGTAGCCTCTATTGCACCCAAAATAATTTTTTTTACACAATTTTACTTAGTCAAGGGCAATAACTCAAAAAACGTTCATTCAAACAATCATCAAATTCAAATTTGACTGCTGTCTTATCAATTCCAATGCCAACACTAGCTTTCATCGAAATCCTTTGAAAATTGTACCTTCTATTGCACCTACAAAAAAATTTTGATGCAAGTTTACTAAGTCTAGGGGGAATAACTCAAATGACGTTCATGGAAAAATCAGCAATTTTGAACTGACCGCTGTCTTATCAATTCCAATGCTCACACCAAGTTTCATCAAAATCCATTGAAAATTGTAGCTTCTATAGTGTCTACAACAAATGTTGACGGACCGACAGGAGCCACAACAATGTACATCCACATATTCATGCGCAATTAGACATGGCGACTGAGCAATTGAAATTCTTTAAAAAAACTTTGACGCAGCCATAGGTGTGGCATGAGTGTTGTGGGGAGATAGGCTAATGATGGCAAGATTGAACTACAAAATCATCCACTTTTCCAAATAAATCAAGGTTTGGTGGATACGAGGTTTGTAAATACATTTAAAACCCCGGACACGCAGAGGTGCAGAAAATCCCAAGTTTTTGGTGACTAGTTTTTCTGACTCTCCCCTAGCTATAGGCCTATCTGTCCAAATAGCTACCAGAGGCTGGGAGTGGGAATAGAGTCAGCAAGTTTCGGACTAGGGCCTAGAGAGTTTTCAGGGAGATTTCTGACACATTTATATAGCCTTAAAAGTTGAATTTCTTGATACAACGTGGAAACTGAGAGCAAATGAATGACCGGTATGTCATGTATATATAGGCTACACTATGTCACTTTCAAAACAACAACAAAAAACAACTATTGCTGAACACTAGACTAGGCTTATTTACAAATGGCATATCAATCAATACAGAAAATGACGAATTGATCCCTTTAAAACGGAAATAAGTATACCTGTTAAACGAATTTTCATAGGTCCATTCCTCCTGGGTCCTTCACTAGCCATATTTCCATAGAAAAAACTGTTTAAACATATTTATTTCTTCCTTTCAACAAAATATGATTTTCCATTTTTAATGCCCATCGAAGCAATTGATGGAAGACACCACACTTCCGCTGTAACGCAAAGAACGGAAGGGACAACTCGACCAATAATGACAAATCGAACCAAAGTGTTGAAAGATAACTCGGGCAAAGAAATGTGTTGAATCAGAGTAAAGATAGTATATACCAGAGTGTACCTACATTTATAAAGGCCTATACTCTTTTGATCAAGCCAATAAAGATGAAATTAGAAAATTACAGCAAGAAATATATTAGTCAAATCGACCAATTTTTTTGCCTTAATCCTTGAATAATATAAAATACTTCAAATTTATAACAGAATATCTCATACAATTATTCACATCTTTCTAAAATAAAACATCGTCTTGGAACAAAGAACTGGCTTTTTACAATTTTGCCCTTTATAGGAACACCACATAAAATACAAAAGAGAAAAACAACAAAAGTATAACCACAAACTATGAACAGTATATATAAATATATATTTATGATTCCAATAGGGTAATCAGATAAAGGCAAGCAAGCGGGCAAGGGTTTTAATTGGGAGCCATTGAGAGCTCGAGAAAGTATACATGGAAGGGAGAAGCAACTACAAAATATAACACTTCTCATGGTTCTAATTCAAGGACAGACCCTTTTTCAAATAGATCACAACCAACCAGATCATACCCAACCGCCATGGCCTTGATGTATAACACTGGTGTCACACAATGTATTTATTGTTAGGACACGCATAGGACATTTTTGAAACCCTGAAAAGCGATGCTTGAGATGTAAGGAAAGGCATCATATCAGTTTATGTCGCCCACCAGAACATTTTCAGCAAAGGAGGAGTCAATGGTCTATCTCTTCACAGAATGCATCAAACAGCAATTACAAGTCAACCAGTCAGATTCAGACCTCCTTATCAATCAGTTTTAGCAACTACTACCAATAGCCAACCTGTAAAGGGAAACCAATTTGTACGTCAGCTCATCAGTTAACGTCATTCTCCAAACAGCCAGATGCTACGGTAGTCAGCGATCCTGCGGCGTTAATAAAAGACGGATTCCGCGGATTCCGCGGAATCCGTCCTTTATTAATCTGCAGAATCCGTCTTTTATTAATGTCATGACCGGCGTTAATAAAAGACGGATTCCGGATTTAGGCCAGGTTCGATGGGAGCCCAAACTTTAAGACCCAACCGTAACAACCGTAATGACGGGCCTTTGCCTATTATTTATGTATAGTTTGTTATTTACATAGGTATCTAGTTCTCGACATCAGGTATATTACAGGACTGCTTTTTTCTTTTTTTTAAATCCGTGGAATCCGCCTTCTAGTAAACCCGCAGAGGAATGCTTTTTTTTAAAAATACGCGGAATCCGCGGATTATGTGTCACGGAAGACGGATTTTTCAGGTCAATTAACGCCGGCGATCCTGATGTAGACTAACTGAAAATGTTAGAAAGTATTTGGAACTTTCAAAGAGATGAAAGGGCGATAATAATCAAGATATTTGGTTCAAATGAAGAACGCCAACAAGTTGTAGATGTTTTATCTTTATGTTTACAGCCCAATGTTTGAGTTGTAGAACTTACCTTTTTTGTAGTACCCTTTTTCTGCGATTCACTGAGAAACAAGCCAATTGAAGATGTAAATAAGTCATTTCCTAAAATACCATTGTATGAATTTACAGATTATGCGGAGAATGAAAATGAAAAGTATGATAACGTTCATGAGAAAACCAACCTCGAAGCCAGTTTACACACATTTTGGGACCTCGTCTCTTTTGGTATACTGCCCAAATCCACATACGAAATATTGATCGATAAGATTCATTTTAACACGTTGATTGCCGGGGCCAAAATACAGTCCCCACTACCATTGCCGACCATTTTGCATTTCTTCGGAATCTATGAAGTACGATTCGTAGTTTGGCAACATTGACAGACATCTGAATCCTTTGCATTTCTACGAGCCGTATTGATGCAATGCCAATATCACATTGTTGCCATTGCCGTGATACGACTCGTACCATGGCAATACATGGTCTTGACATACTTGTACTTTTAAGCCAATAGAAACGCCATAGGTGTATGCGCAAGCGCTTTGAATTTGCCTTACCGCGTGTAGTTTACTTTGCCTCGAAAATGGCGTCAAAATACAGCGCTGAAGAAATTGCAGACATTCTAATGACTTCAGCTAATTCAGACAATGATGATGAAGAATAGAAGTAATAGTGTATATAGATATCCGGCATACCTCCATTTCGCTTTGGTGCACTCCGGTCTACCGGATATCTATATACTCTATTACTACTTAGAATAAATAGACCAGAAAATGTCTTTTATAAACATTCACTCCCCTAAAACCTATTTCGGATCAGGAAACATTCAAAAATCTCTAACTAAACTTCCCGGTTTTCCATGGGCTAAATATAAAGGTGAGAAACATCTCCCAGGTCATAATTACACTGGTTTGACTAGTCAATATAATAGATTGAACACAATGAATGTACATTGTATTATACTCACACAAGTAACGTGCTATTCATAGTATAGTATAGTGTAACAGACAGCTATTTGTCAATAAAGGAACCCATTTTGAAACATATCACAAGCTTTAATAGTGGTCTATGTTTTCGTTAATTGATCTGTCTAATGAAGGGATTATTGGATTCTGATTGAGATATTTTGATAGTTCTGGATGTTCAGGGTGAGGAAACTGTTTTTCAACTTGTGTTTCTATGTCGTTATACTCAAACTTGAAGTGTTTTCACTCTCCGATTCCAAATTCCATCTTTCTGACCGCAAGGATGGTGGAGAAAAGATTTGAGAAGGTAGATGAAGAGAGTGAAATTACATGAGAGGAATATAAATTTTGTGGTATAAATCATTCATTGTATTCATCTGTATATATCCATATATCACTATCAAAGACTCCCTACAGAGACTTCCGACTTTGTCTTCGCTCTGTAGGATTAACAATAAAGGGAAAGAATTGATACGAAATCATTCATTTTTATAATATTGTTGGAGTTCTACCCTGAGATAAAAATTTGGATGATCTCCATGATATATTATTATCACGATTTATACCAACAAAATCCCCCCATTCCACCTTAGTTAATTCTACAAGACTTTCGAATTTATTTCGCTCTGTAGGATTAACATGATAAGGGGTGAAGAATTTATAGCTAGGATTTATCTTTATTAATGTTGTATGAAGGAATATCTAAGAATTGATTCTGGTCTATCATGAATTCCTTCTCTTGTAAGAGTAACTTTCTCTTTGTCTTCCTAACTCTTATCTGTCTTCATTTCACCCAGGATCAGATTGATATAAGGAAGAAGTGGACGAAGAGTTTTAAGTTTTGTTTGACTACTATGAAACCCATTTTGGAGTGACATGTTTCCAAAGCTTGATACCTTTGAACTGTTGAAATTCTTTTTCAGCTTCCCATTTCTTCTACGGACAAACGAATTAATGGAAAAACATTTCACAACCCTGACCATCAAAATGGCTTCAACCCCCCCCCCCCCCCCCCCCCCCCTCTCCTCTGCAAATCATATATAACCTTTCCACGCACTTGGTTATAAAAAATCCATTGTGGTCTGAAGCTTCTAATTTACAAAAGAGTTATTTTCCTTTAATCGGGAATCCAAATTATCAAATCTACTCTTCAAAAATATCCATTGTGGTCTGAAGCTTCTAATTTGCAAAAGAGTTATTTAATCGGGAATCCAAATTATCAAATCTACTCTATTAAAAATATGGGATTGATTTTAAAGCATGAAAAGGAAAAGTACACAGGCGATGGTTTCTTATCTGGATTGATGTCCCTTATATCCAAGGTTACATCCTTCGTAACTAAAAACAAAGACCTTATATCCTCGGGGGCAAAAGCGATCTCGTCAGTCGGGCAGGCAGCGAGTTCAATAAGCAAATCTGTCCAACAAAAAAGGAATTAAATGAATTGCGCAAAATAAGGGAACTGAGACAAAAAGCAAGATAAAAACAAGAAAGCCAAGGATTCAAAGTGCTGGGATAAGGTCTAAATCCTGTTATTAAAAATGGCAAACCTCGATCCGATCTTTCAACTTTGTGAACCAATAGAATATACATTCAATAAGAAAAAAGAAGACTACATCATTATATCTCAAACTGTTGGGTCCAAATCTTAGATTAATGATGGAGGTAGGGTCACATTTGAAATCAATTCGTTGTCCAATTGGCTACTTCTTTCCGACGCTTACTTCCGCTGTGATTTCAAAATTTAAGATGGATCTCAAAATCAAAATCGTATGCCCCAGCAGAATGTGACCTTGGAAAACAATTTCTTCCCCTCTTTATTCAGCGAAATGGTTTTAGAAGCCGGTTCAAATACAATTGAAACAATCAAACACCCAGGTGAGTTTGACACGATGCTTAAAACTCTTCTTTTTCCCAAAAATTATTCTACGGCATCGGGTTGGATGCCAGACACGGGAGATGGGGAAATCTCAACAAGATAATTTACAAGCAGACGACAACCTGGCGGCAGTTACAACTACTGTTAACAATTTGGTCAATATCACGAAATTTCAAAATAATGAAGGTTATAAAAAGATGGTTGTATTTTACAATAAACCTATTGACAGAAATAGTTATGGGGGATATATAAACTGGAATTTATATCCCCTCTTTGGATTACTTGAGCACAGGAAATTTCATCTTCAAACATTAATAAATAACGATAGAATATTTTTTTTGAAGAAAACAATTCAAATGCGAAATTAGAAATAACCGATATCCAATTATACGTGCCAGTAATAACCCCAACAATCGAAGTAGAAACGAGACTTCTTAGTAGTTTGAAAAATATATCGATATAGCATTTTTAAGAAGAAATACTATTGGATCGATAACCATCACAGGGGAGAACTTCACGTGGCAAGTGACGAATACCACAAAACCAGCGAGATATTTAATACTTGGTTTCAAAAATCTTTCAGATTCACAAACGAACAACAACAACCTTTTCAAAGTAACTGGTGACAACTTTGGAGATCCTAAAATAAAAAGGGTTCAAGTCAGATTAAATTCCGATTCGTATTCAAATCAATCGTTAAAAATTGATCCCGATACCAAGGACTTAAATGAATTGTATAGAAACTATAAGCTTATGAGCGAATTATTTGGAAATGTACCACAGTTTAATTATCTCGATTTTGTTTTAAAGTATCCTATATTTTGTTTTGATCTCTCTGCTCACAAAGAAGATTTGTTTAAAACAGGCGTACAGTTGTCTGTATACATTGAAAAAACATCAGGAGATATGGTTGGGTATTGTCTCTTGTTAGAGGAATCACGTCACGTCATAAATATAATTGATAGAAAGATGAATAGAATAGAATAAAAATTCTATCTTTAAAAATGAAACCAGAAAGTTTAGTCGCTAAAATATTAGAATCAATCGAAAATGGGAAACCGAAAACAATTACTTATAATGGTATAAAGATACATATTTCACAATCAATTATTAACAAACTAAAAAATCATAAAGTACTGGACAATATTAATTATAATAGACAATAGACAAGCAAGCTACAGAAGGCGGGTTTCTGTTTCTTCTCCCATTAATTTTCGGCAGCTGCCGGTGCTGTTGCCGGTGGAGCGAGTGGTATAGCGTCAGCGGTAAATAAGAAAAAGCAGAAGAAGCTGAAGCCAGAGAAAAACGTAGACATAATTTAGAAATGGAAAAACTAGCAAAAGGTTCTGGGATAAAGGATATCTTAGCAAGTGTTAAACAATTCAATCACGCAACCAAGAAAACAGTAAAAGAAGGTTTGTGTAAGCTAATTGATAAAATCGATACGGGTGAAACTGAGATTAAAAAAGAAGGAGAGGGATTAATACTTAAACACATTCGCAGTGGTGATGGTTTGTATCTTTCGAAATACAAAGGAGATGGTATTGTATTAAATCCTCATTAAAAAAAATGGCTGCAAAGTTTAAACATTCAGATAGGTTTCCACAAATTCCAATGTTAATGTGTATTGTTGTTCAATCAGGATCAGCAAAAACTCACCTCTTATTTAAGATGTTAACAACACCCAAATTATTAGATTTTAATTTCCTTTACATTTATACATCAACTCCAGATCAATTATATTATCAATTTCTGAAAACCTTAAAAGGAAAAACCTGATCATTTTCGATGATTGCGTAGCACAATCAAACCAATTAGTTCAACAAGAATTCTTTACTCAAGGAAGACATCACAATTGTCATTGTATATACCAATCTCAGTCATTTTATGGAATGGATGGAATGTTTATTAGAAAGAACGCTAATTGTTTTATTTTGTTTGAATTAAACGATAAAGATCTATCTCAAATACTCCAATCAATAATTCATGGTATGGAGAAAGATGAATTTAAAAAACTTTGTTAAAGACAACGGAACAATCCAAATCATCAATATGTCTTTGTTAATACCAGAAAACAAGCAGGACATAAAGTTATGACAAATATTTGCAATTAAAAATGACTGATTGGAATAAAATATTAAAGAGAAATAAAGAATATATTAAAACTAAAGATAAATTAAAATCTAAAATTGAAGATAGCAGATTATCACAAATGGGAATGGAGGAGAGTTTATCAACTTTATTTAAGCCTCTATTAAAACAACAAGAAAATGTTCCTGCTATAGAAAATGTTTCACATCCTGCTATAGAAAATGTTCCAGAAAATGATTTAATCATAAAATCACTTGATGATATAAAACGTTATTTTCAAATCCCAACCCAACTTTATCAAAGTCTATTAAACCAGTTGTGGATGATTATTGGTTATTGTTTAATGGTTATAGAATATTGTTCGATCACCGTTACCCTCAATTCAAGATGGATACAAAACCCTTTTTACATAAATTAACACACGGAATAATAGATTTGATGAACGGAGGGGACATTGTCATTGGGGAATACAATGATTTAATAGAGTACTTTAAACTTCTAATTGATACTAAAAAGACAGGAGCAATAACAAACAGAATGAAAGAAGTTAAGCTACATATCAAAGCCATGAATGAAGTTGATGAATCGGATGAATATGGTGAAAATAATCCAATCATAGAAGAAATAGACGAATTCAATAATTTGATATCCGGAGAAGGTATAACTTTTTTATCATATGATCCCCGAACACAATTACTTAACAGACTTCAATCTGATTCCAATGAAATACACGCTATTTTAAAAAGATTATTACAAAAAGGAATAATAGAAAAAGACGATAATATTAATGTTTTAAAAAATGGATGAGAAGTTTTTCATAATAACACCTAAGTCGTCGTAAATGAGATTAAACCTAGATTATGAATGTGAACTCGATCCAAATAAAAACTATAACTTAGGACTGAAATATTTTTCAGTTTACAATTCAATAAGAAATGTTAGTGAACAGAATAACCAATTGAAGATTTCTAAAGAAAATGGAAAAACATTTAAATTATTTACATTATTACCAGGAAGTTATGAATATGTTTCCATTAACGAATTTATATCTCAATTTGTTGGAAGTCATAAGGACAGATCAAATATTGAATTCGAAGGTAATTTAAATCTGAACAAAATAAAACTAAATCTAAAAGACAAACATCAAGTAGATTTCAATGTAGAAAACTCAATAAATGAATTATTAGGTTTTGAAAAGGAATTGTATACCAACTCTACACCTGCTCCTTATAAAGAAAATATTGAAAACGATATCGATATTATCAATATTCATTGTAATTTGGTGGATAGTGGATTTTTCAATAAAAAAAAACAAATCATTATCAGTATTCCAACGTTTACAGTTCCAATCGGTTATAGAATAGTAGAAAAACCGTTTCAAACAACATATCTTCCAATAAATACCACAGGTATTAAAGCTATCAATTTAGATATAAAAGATGGAAGATATTTAGATTTTGGTGAGGAAGAAATATGTATTCAATTACGTTTCCTCATCTTCATCCAAAATTATGTAATCGTAATCATCGAATTCGTAATTTTCAACCATATTAACTTCATCTTTATTATTATAGTGATACATAATTACATTTCTGTTTGGTGGTTTTCTTTTAATCAAATTCAAATTATGTTTGAATACTTTCTTTTGTTTATCTTTCGGAATGACCACACCGTCTGTGAAACTATTTTTCCAAGGTTTATCGAATTCATTTTCAATATCTTTTCTATTGGCTAATTTAAGATAATCTCGCACACTCAACTTTGATTTTGTATATCCTTTAAAAGTTTTCTTTTCCACTAATTCTCCATTAGAAGTTAGAATCGTATTGTATTTTACTTTTGGAGCTAAATATAAACCAAATATTATACCACCATCTCCATTATCATTCTTTCCTTTTCCATATTCCGTTTCAGAAGTTAATCCAGATTGTTCTAAAATATCCCAATTCCTATCTGATATGTATAAGCTATCGGTATCAGTATAATATATTTCTGGTTTTCTAAAACCATCAATAACATGAATAAAATTATTCATTATTCGTTTGCTATGTGCTAAGATGAATGAACCCAAGTGACTCGGAGTTAATCTTGTTGTTTTTGTTGGTTTGATAATTTCAGGTTGTTCCTTTTCTTTTTCCACTATATATTGTTGTTCATTTACTTTTTCATAAATTTTTATATTTGAATCGAAATTTGCTTTCAGAGTTTCTTCAGACCATAAATGAAATTCTGTATTAATATCTTTCTGAACAGTTTTACCGTATAAAGAATTACCAAGTAATTTCATACAATCACTGTCAACTAAATTTCCCTGTTGTTTATATTTGTTTCTTTCTTCCTTTAAAGTTAAACAAAGTCTTTAAAAGGAGGTGTTTTGAAATTTTCTTCATAGACTATCCCATCTAATATTTTGATAACTTTTCCACCAGCTCGAACAATTTCCTCTATGTCAACAGAAGTGAGAACGTCATTACAAAAACCATTTCTAAATCGTATCTTATCACCAGATTTTGTTTTGGGTTTATCATCCTCTATAACAGTACAACTTATTTTGTCTTTGGCTGGTATTTGTTGAAAAAACATATTTTCTGGATACTCAAACCAAACAGACTCCCAATTTAATTCGTTTATTGACGCAATATCTAAATCAACCTTTCTTAAATTCATTGGCAATTCTGACTACCATTATGAGAAACTAAAGTTAATTGTTTTTGATCAACATTTCCTAAATATTTTAACATTTGATCTATACAATCTGTAACTACAAATATACGAACTATATTCATTATTTTTCATAAAATTCTTCGGGAACATTATCTGTGGGTTTTAGATCTGGAAAACGACAATTTATTCGTTCTAATATTTTTCGCAGCTTTTCCAAATTTACTAAAGAACACGCATATGGTATTGTTTTACCGGTTTCTTCTTCTGTATAAGTCTCTGAATCCCATGCATAAAGAGTTTCAGGTTCGGAGTTTTGTGACACGGAAGCTGGATTAAATTCTGAAAAAAGTTTAATGTTTTCATTAACACAGGATTTCCATACTTGTTCATAGTTGTTTTCTATTTCTTTTATTCCTAAACTTTTGTTATCTCTTTTTATCAAACAGAAATGATTATTGTGTAAATACAAAACCCATTTAAATTGAGTGTTTATTTTTCTGGGATATAAAGTTCTATCTTTAGGATTATAAATTTGGAAAGAGGTTTTATTTTTTTCATTGAATTCCCCGATTCGAGCTTGAGTCATTATTCCCCTCCTATTATGTTTTGAATAGGAATAAATAAAATCAATAAATTCTTTTGTCAAATCACGTTTTAAAACATAATTTACACACTTGATAAAACAAGCTCCGTCAGTTGGAATATAACAATAGTAATTAAACCACATGAAGATGTTTGAATCGCTGTCAGAGGCCCTAAGATAGATGGAATAAATATTGGAAGAGAAACGCTTGCTGTTACAGTGATTGCTGTTGCTATAAGACAAGCTGATATAACACCTATAGTTATAAAAGTAGTGTCTATCCTTCCCCAACATTTCGTTAACTTTTTGTAATGATTGAACTTTTCTTCTAACCCTTTTTGTTTACGTATCATAACATCTTGTAAGTTCTGTATGGTGGCCTACCGCTATCATTCAAGGAATTAAGTAATACTTTAAAAGTTGACGAGAAAAAGTATGTTAAAAGACATTTAAATGTAATTCTAAATGAAATTTTATTCATAAAAAAAGATAAAAATAAAAATAAATCTAAATCAAAATGAAAGTAACTTAAAAATAAATTAAAAACGAATTTCCCCCGAAAACAAATGAAAAACAAAACTTAATTTAGATCAAAATAAAAATACAATTAAAATGAATTCATAAAAAATGGAAATTAAAAAAAAGAAAAATTAAATTTAAAACGAAAGTAAACAGAAAGCAAAGTTAAAAAAGTGTAGAGCCTACAGCTATCATAGCATACCACAATGGATTGCACTCAGGTCGATTTATCTTCTTTAGATGGGCGATTTGTCTATAAAGGAAACTACTCTTTGTTTTATTTACATAAAATGACTGCTTATTTCAGAAGCAATGGATGAGAATTGCGTTTCTCAAGACATTCAAAGGAATGAAATGATTGATTTTCTCAAAAGAGATTATAGCCAATATAGATGGATCATTCCTACGCTCGACCGTCGGTTGAGATTCTTTGATATATTACACTGATTTGACTGTATCGATTGAATCGGTGAAGGATGCTTTTTCTTTAGCCATATATGACTGCTAAATAGCTGTAGTGGAAAACTGCTTTGGCTGAAAATATGGACATCAAATAGTGGTCCAAAATTAATAGGAGCCTTTTTTGCTAAAATTGTCAATTGATGATAGAAATGGGGCTACAAGTATTTAATTAATTACAGTAATGTTTCAATAAGTTTAATTTCGTCACAAGTTAAGTTAGTAACAGTCACAAGGCAAATTAGTATATATGGTCACAAGTTAATAACAGTAATTTAGCCTCAAGATAAATTATCAGTAATTTGGTCACAAAGTTATCTTTTTACTTCCAAAATAAATTGTTAACAGTGATATGATCACAAGGTAATCAGTAAGTGCGGTGACACTAACTGCACGATTTTCCAATCCAACAGCATAAGCTAAATCTCGGGGCAACCTTAATTGATGTTTTTGTCTTATTTATTTGTACATAGCCCTATAACAAAGCAGAGACCCTGGTCCATTTGCTTCATCAGCAACAGCATCATTAACCGATTCAATCGATACAGTCAAATCAGTGTAATAACACCATTTTCGTTATTGGGATAACACTTACCTGGCATAGCATAATATATTCTAGTGCTGAAAATTGGCTGAGACCCGAACGGGTTTTGAACCAGCGATCTCAGAGTCAGGCACCTAATCGCCAGCAATGTCAACCGTCTAGACCACTCGGCCAACTGACCTGTTCGGGTCTCAGCCAATTTTCAGCACTAGAATCTTGTGCTATACCAAGTAAGTGTCATCCCAATAACAAAAATATTGTTGCAACACAACTTTCTAAATAACATCGTATCATCTCAAATCAGTTTAATATCTCAACTGATAATTTATCTTGAGGCCAAATATCTTTCTGTCATCAATTTACAATTTTAGCATTCCCTTGAATGTCTTGACAAACGCAATTCTCATCCATTGCTTCTGAAATAAGCAGTTATTTTATGTAAATAAAACAAAGAGTAGTTTCCCTCATAGACAAATCGCCATCTAAAGAAGATAAATCGACCTGAGTGCAATTCATTGTGGTATACTATGATAGCTATAGGCTCTACACTTTTTTTTAACTTTGCTTTCTGTTTACTTTTGTTTTAATTTAATTTTTTTTTTCATTTCCATTTTTTTATGAATTCATTTTAATTTTTATTTTGATCTTAGTTTAGTTTTGTTTTTCATTTTGTTTTCGGGGGAAATTCGTTTTTAATTTTTTTTTAAGTTACTTTCATTTTGATTTAGATTTATTTTTACTTTTATCTTTTTTTATGAATAAAATTTCATTTAGAATTAAATTTAAATGTTTTTAACATACTTTTTTTCGTAAACTTTTAAAGTATTACTTAATTCTTTGAATGATAGCGGTAGGCCACCATAGTTCTGTGAGATCAATTCGTCAGTATTCATTCTTTCATGAATTAAATTAACTCTATTTGTGATAAATCAATATTTTTCGTAAGCCAAAATATTTGATTGTCTTTGTTTCTATAACGAAGATATTCTATAATAATTGATATCTCTAATTGAGGTATAGAATTAACATTTTAAGATAAATGATTTGATCGTGGCGATTCACGTATACTTTCTATTTTAAAACGTGCAAAGTAATCTACATTGTCATTATTTTCCATCATAAGTACGAGAGGTGTTACAAATGTTTTATTTACTTGAGATTTATGAATAACAATTGAAGTAAAAATATTATCAAAGTCAAAATAAAATCTTATATGTTCAAAGTCTTTCCATTTCAAAAATGTATATAATTTTCTTCCCTCCTTTTGTAATTCCTTATTATTTATCAAATTTCCAATTTGTGGTTTTTCATTTGTCATTAATATCAACTCCAGGACATATAAATTGTATTCAACAATGATAAGTGGTATTTCTTCTTCTTCTCTTTTAAGTTTACTCTCTCTTTTTAACTTCCTCATATCAAAAATTATTTTATATTCCAATCCATCGACAAAATCTGTATATAGTCTCTAGTGGAAAAGTCTATTTTCTCTTTTAGTTACGGAAAATTCACGAAGCGTTTCTGTTTTTCCTCCCTTTGTTATTGTGGTAATTGATGCTAAACAAAATTCATGATTTAGATTTGTTATAGGTTTCATATTTTCATTAACAATTAATGATTTTATTTTCAAATTAAAAGGAAATAATATAGTAATATACAAAGCAGAATTACCTGCTGAATCCACCTCAAATCTTCCAACGTTACTTTTCTCAAAAACAGCTTCAAATTAAGATGGCTCAATTAATCTTCCTATATATTTTGCAATCAATCCATACTTTTCTAAATACCATCATTAAAGGGTAAACTAAAATAAGTTTCTTTAGGTAGAAATTTACCTATTAATTTCTTTAAACATCTTTTCATTTTTTATGTCTCTTGACTCAATTTTTCGATCTAATTGAGATATTGATGATTTTAATCTCTCTAACTGTGCTTTGTTTACTAATTAGCTAATTGTTGTTCGATATAGGTTTTAATTTCGGTAAGTTCATTGTTATCATTAAGTTTAGTTTCTAGATTAGATAATTCTTGTTTTAATTTTTTCCTCGCTTATACCAGGTTTGATATTAGCTATTAGTTGTTTTACATTTGATTTTTGTTTTGTAATTTTATCGTCTAATTGGGTTATTAATTAATTTAAATTTTGTAATTGAGTTTTATCGGCTACACTAACTAATGGTTGTTGAATATAGGTTTTAATTTCTGCTAGCTCATTGTTATTATTAGTTTCTAATTTAGTCAATTCTTGTTTCAGTTTTTCTTGTTTATACCTGGTTTAATATTATCTATTAGTTGTTTCAAATCTATTTTTTCTTTTGTAATTCTATCATCTAATTTGGATATTAATGAAATTAAATTCTGTAACCGAGTTTTATCAACCACATTAACTAATTGTTGTCGAACATAAGTTTTAATTTCTGTTAGTTTACTGTCATCATTAAGTTTAGTTTCTAGATTAGGTAATTCTTGTTTTAATTTTTCGTCGCTTATACCTGGTTTAATGTTACTTAGTAGATCTTTAACATTTGATTTTTGCTTTGTAATTTTATCGTCGAGTTGAGATATTAATAAATTAAAATTTTGTAACTGAGATTTATCAACCACATTAACTAATTTTTGTTGAATATAGGTTTTAATTTCTGTTAGTTCATTATCATCATTGAGATTCGTTCCTAGATCAGCTAATTCTTGTTTTAATTTTTCTTCATTTATACCTGGTTTAATGTTACTTATCAGTTGTTTCAAATCTGATTTTTGCTTTGTAATTTTTTCGTCTATAGTTGTGATATTAATAAATTTATTCTATCCAACTGAGTTTTATCGACTATGTTAGTTAATTGTTGTTGATAACTTTCTAGTTTTTTATGATGTGAGTCTAAAAGTTTTTGATGGTTTTCTAATTGGTTTTACTATCTTTATCTAATACAGTTATTTTTTTATTTTATCTGTATTGCATCTTTTTTTCTGTTGAGGAAATCTTAAATTAGTAATTTTGAAATTATTCATATCTATATCACCTTGAAGTGTGTCTCCAGTTTGATCAACAAAATATGGGTTGAATTTATTAATCGATAATGTGGGAGCTTCAGTCTTTAAATTTCCTAAACCAAATTTATTTGCCATTTTTTTAAACAAGATTTAATACTATTTGTTCAAAAGGTTTACCTAAACTTAATTGATATAAAACCCAAAGAGAAAGTTGACCACAAAATTTATCTCCTGGTTTTTAAATTTGAAAAGTAGAACATTTTATTGGACCATAATTTAAAATTAATAATTTCTTTAGTTGGATCTAATCCATATGAATCAAAAAAATACATTGAATCCCTTTTGAATAAAGCAGAATGATGAACGCCTTTTTGATCTGAAGTGTGGATATTAGTTATAGCATAGAATTTTGTTTTATTTTTAAGAGATGATATTTCATCGCGCATGCAATAGTTAAAAGGTTTTATGTTTAATTCTTTTGCCAATCGGATTAATTGAAAATTTGTGGTAAGTATCAGTTCCGTATTTTTGTAAGAATTCTTTAAAAGTAATCATTTGAAAAATCAGTTTTTTGAAGTTCGTTTTGATAAAATCTACCCAAGATTTCTTCACCGTGTAAATCTACTAAACTATAAGTTGGTGGTGAAGTTTTATTAACTTTATCAATAATAAAGATTTCATTCGTCCAATATCCAACATAACCTTTTTCAAATTTACTTTTATATTTATAAATACTAACTCTATCTCCAACTTTAAGTTTGAGTTTAATATTTTAATCTTCATTTTCAAAATTGTTTTGTGTGTAAATTGATTTTATAATATCTGGATTTTTTGAAGCTTCTGTAGGAGTAACTTTTATAGATGAATGAATTTTATTATTATATTCATCGACAACAATAGGTAATATTTTTAAGAATTTAATTCTGTGAACTTTTTGAGTAGTTTGTTTTCCAGAGTTCTGTTCAATCTCTCAATTACTACAGCTTTACCTTCGTTATATGTACTGTAAATTTCAAACCCTAGAGATTTCATATTTTTATTATAAAATTCTGTTCGTTGATCTTACCCATAACTTTTCGGGTTTTCTATATTTCATTATTGTTTCAAATGCTTTTTTAACAGTTAGACCTGTTTTGTTTTTTAGGGGAATAACCCAAGCGTATCTTGTATATAAATCTATAACTGTTAAGCAATATTTATAACCTCTTTCTGGGGGCATATTAATCAAATCTGCTGACCATATATCGTCTTTGGCGAATACTTTCACTTTTAAAAAGTTTTTAGTTTTTCTGAATTCTTTATGAATTTCATCTGTTATTCTGTTTTAGTGCAGCAGCATCAACTCTATTAACTGGTTCTTCACCTGATTTTGGATTATCATTCTCATCCAGTCGTAAATCTAACCTAGTTCCCGGTCCAGTGTAATTATGACCTGGGAGATGTTTCTCGCCTTTATACTCAGCCCACGGGAAACCTGGAAGTTTAGTTAGAGATTTTTGAATGTCTCCTGATCCGAAATAGGTATTAGGGGAGTGAATGTTTATAAAAGACCTTTTTTGGTCTATTTATTCTAAGTAGTAATAGAGTATATAGATATCCGGTAGACCGGAGTGGAGCAAAGCGAAATGGAGGGATGCCGGATATCTATATACTCTATTACTACTAGGAATTGCCATCAACTGACTATAGTTCTGACAGTGAGACCCCATTGAAACAACAAACAGTGGAGATGAACTCTCTAACTCTGATAACGGAAACCCAATGGTTTCTTCAGACTCAGGTTCTTCAAGGTGGGCTAAGTTTCCTTGATTTTCAGTCACGGTGATTATTATGATATTGATATGTTTAATTCAAGGTTTTGAAAGACTCGTATAAAGTTTTGAAAGACATATAAAGTTTTGAAAGACACATATCATTGGCTGGGATATAAATTCTCGAATGAGTGTTTGGATATTTGCTTTTTCTTTGCAGTGGTGGTGAAATTATAACAACCCCATATGTACCGACAAGGGGTAGGGCAAGAGTTCGTGGAAGAATTAAAAGAGGTCGTGGACTATATAGCATAACACCAATCCGAGGTCGAGTGCGAACAAGAGGTGCCAAACGTGAATCTCTTGCTTCGAGAGGTGTGGTGGGGACCCCAGGCCACTGTTAAAGGCCCGTGCGAATGGTGGTTTTGGCGATGGTATTCCAGATAGTAATACAGATAATTCATTGGTACAAGAAGCTGACTTACAACAACCATTCCGATCACAAGAACCACAGGCGAGGAACGTACAAGATATTGAACCAACAAATCGACAACATACATGGTCGGATGTAGCAACTGACTCCCTGTATTTCAATTTGATGAACAATTTGGTCTTCTAGTGGAGACGCACGATGATAGTCCAGGCGCGTTTTTTGATTTATTACTGACAGATGATCTTTTGAACCTAATGGTTGCTGAAACCAATCGATATGCTGGTATTGAGATCAACAAACACCGCCCTCTTCGACGAAAATCTAGATTCCACGAGTGGAAGGAAACTAACATTGAAGAAATGAAGCTTTTCGTAGCATTACTCCTGCATATGGGACCAGTTACCCTACCTACCGTGGAACATTATTGGAGCAATAGTGCTTTATACAAATCCGTGTTTTTCAATGGTGTCACTGGAAGGAATCGATTTCAGCTTTTGTTGAGATTCTGGCACTTCGCCGATAATTGAGAACCATCTGATGATCGTCTTTTTAAAAGATATATTGGATAGTTTTAATCAGAGTATGGATATAATATATTATCCAATGAGGGACCTTTCAATTGATGAGTCCATGGTTCTCTGGAGGGGTAGACTGATGTTTCGCCAGTATATCAAGAACAAACGTCACAAGTATGGTATAAAACTTTACGAATTGTGTGAATCAAGAGGTTTGGTTCTGAGAATACGGATATACTCTGGAATTTCCATCGAAGATCCTCACTGTCTTGGTCAGTCGGCTGCAACTGTTCTTGATCTTTTGCAAGGTTTCCTTGATAAAGGTCATGCTGTTTTTACAGACAATTACTACAATTCTGTTGAATTATTGAAGTTGCTGTCAAGACACTCTACTAATATCTGTGGGACATTGAGAAGTGACAGGAAAAGTAACCCAAAAGAAGTTGTAAATAAGAAACTGAAGAAAGGAGAGAGTATTGGGAGAGAATTATAAGGTGTAGTAGTTTGTAAGTGGAAAGATAGAAGAGATGTATTGACAATATCCGACATGCACGCAGTAGAGATGGTCGCAGTCAGGAATCGTAAAGGAAAAGAAACTCTAAAACTAAACATAGTCCGAGATTATAACCATTGTATGTCTAGTGTTGATAGATCCGACCAGATGTTATCTTTTTACAGTGCCTTAAGGAAAACCATACGTTGGTATAAGAAGATAGGTCTTCACATCATTGAAGTTGCTCTGATGAACGCCAATATATTATACAATGATCAGCACAAGAAAATGGCGCTTCTAGAGTTCCGCGAGTCGTTACTTCTGTCCCGTATGCAGGGATAAGCCGGCATTGTGCGTCGATAGATGCTTTCGCGAATATCATGTGAAAGGAGAATAAAACTGATTTGTAACTGTTTTTTATCTGTTTTACTTGACCATTCAAATGAAAATGCCCATGTTCCTTAGACACCCCTTCCTCCCTCCTAGCCAACCCCATCCCCACCTACAAATCTACGTGGTGATATTTGCTCATGTTACATAATGAATTAGGGTTGAAAATCTCAATATTTCGTCACTTTCTCTGTGAATTATAGACATCTATAAATCATAGTGTTGTTGTCTATAGAGTCAGGTTGGTTAGCTCAAAAAAATACCCCAAAACTATGTTTTCACAAAAAATTGTTTTTATTATTTGACGTTAGCCCCCTTGCAGAACTATTTAACAAGGGTCTGTATCCATTGCCGACAGTTCTATGATCAATTGAAATTTACATAGCTAAATCCGAATATACTTGTAGTCGGCAACGGGCATTGAACCACTTTTCGAGTTAACTCGTAGATCGGCAGTTAACGTGTTAAGGATATGATCGAGCCCCTGCCCACCCCCCCCCTCCCGTACGCTTATGCATATAATGTCTTACGCCAACAACAAGAACAGATCTTGTATTACGTTCTGATCCAGTGTGAACTTAAAGAGAAATAGACAGTGTTCATCTCTTGGGTCCAACAAAACTCTTTTTTGACACATATTGATTATTTGTCCCAAGTTTTCTCTTCTTGTTGTTTTACACGACGCCATTTTTGTTGCTGTGTGAGCTGTACGCATGCGTAAAAGGGAGTAAGCCCAGACTGAATGATGAAAAATTGTTTACATGAACATCGAGCTGGCCCGGTATGCCGGGCTCCCCAGTTCAAAAAGCGGGCCAGCCCGCTCCATATAAACACGGCCTTAGGCTTGACTGCTAAGACAACAAAAAAACAGGAGCTTCACAATTTAATTCAACCAATGATGAATTCGGAAAAATGAACCAATGAACATGCACGATATTGCAGCTTTTCGCGCGTTTAAATATCCGAGTAGGCCTTTTCGCCTTCGGTCAGCACCAAAAAAATGGAAGCGATTTCCCAAGCACAAGAAAGTAGAGTATTTCACAATATTTTATTTATTGTTTCCCCATGGCCTAGGACGAATATTTTAGTCAATAGGACAGTTTTATTGAATTTCATGACAAAAGCTGTGTTCCCACACTCATGACTACATGACTACACGAATGATGAGTCCTTAGTTAGGCCGATAGCTTGGGGCTTTATTTAAGGCTTGTTCCCATAAATTATGCATTGAAAGGGAAAATATCTAGAAACAGGACTATTCTTATTTCGTGTTATCGCTTAAGGGGGTTGACAACCCTAAACCTATGTACAAAAAATAGACGATTTTAACAACTTCTTTTCCACCTATCTGAAATATTTAAATATCAATGGAAAGAGGGGACTTTCAGCTATCCAAAAATATAAAATTTATTTCTTTATGACATTTCAGCTTTGAGAAATAGGGTATGAAAGATGAACGAAAAAAACGTCAATTATTCCCTTAAAATTAGCATATCTACTAGACTATTTAATATAGAAGGTTGAAATTTTGCACAACGCAAGTCTACATGTATCTCTACAAAATTACGTTGGCTTTTTGGAAAATTTTGTTTTGTTCTGAAGATATTGATAGAAATCAAAATTTTGGGAGTGCATTTACGAAAAATTGAATTTTTAAAAAAC
The DNA here is from genome assembly GCA_030562195.1 of Nipponacmea schrenckii. Lineage (NCBI taxonomy): Eukaryota > Metazoa > Mollusca > Gastropoda > Lottiidae > Nipponacmea > Nipponacmea schrenckii. The sequence continues at coordinate 5,606,265 of JAUJPP010000002.1, forward strand.
TATTCATTTTATAAAAAAAAGCCAACGTAAAGTTATAGAGGACATCGTAAGCTTTAGCTGAAGCCAAAGTTTGTAAAAATCGGATAAATTGTAAGCGAGATATGCTTTTGGAAAAATGGCAGTTTTTTTCAACATTTTGCAAACACATGTAAACCTTACGTAATTAACGATCATGTTGTTAAAAGATTGTCTTTCATGCTGTAGAAATCTTTAAGCACCTTTTAGGCATCGATATGCACCGATATCCACATAATTGGAGTGCTAAAACAATGGATTAGCACATGTCAAAACCCTTCCACCCACCAATCATAAAATTTTCTCTGTTTACATGTGATGTAATGATTTATGGGATATCACGTGTATGGTGGCCTACCGCTATCATGCAAGGAATTAAGTAATACTTTAAAAGTTTACGAGAAAAAGTATGTTAAAAGACATTTAAATGTAATTCTAAATGAAATTTTATTCATAAAAAAAGATAAAAATAAAAATAAATCTAAATCAAAATGAAAGTAACTTTAAAATAAATTAAAAACGAATTTCCCCCGAAAACAAATGAAAAACAAAACTTAATTTAGATCAAAATAAAAATACAATTAAAATGAATTCATAAAAAATGGAAATTAAAAATAAGTAATACTTTAAAAGTATACGATAAAAAGTATGTTAAAAGACTTTTAAATGTAATTCTAAATGAAATTTTATTCATAAAAAAAGATAAAAATAAAAATAAATCTAAATCAAAATGAAAGTAACTTAAAAATAAATTAAAAACGAATTTCACCCGAAAACAAATGAAAAACAAAACTTAATTTAGATCAAAATAAAAATACAATTAAAATGAATTCATAAAAAATGGAAATTAAAAAAAAGAAAAATTAAATTTAAAACGAAAGTAAACAGAAAGCAAAGTTAAAAAAGTGTAGAGCCTACAGCTATCATAGTATACCACAATGCATTGCACTCAGGTCGATTTATCTTCTTTAGATGGGCGATTTGTCTATAAAGGAAACTACTCTTTGTTTTATTTACATAAAATGACTGCTTATTTCAGAAGCAATGGATGAGAATTGCGTTTCTCAAGACATTCAAAGGAATGAAATGATTGATTTTCTCAAAAGAGATTATAGCCAATATAGATGGATCATTCCTACGCTCGACCGTCGGTTGAGATTCTTTGATATATTACACTGATTTGACTGTATCGATTGAATCGGTGAAGGATGCTTTTTCTTTAGCCATATATGACTGCTAAATAGCTGTAGTGGAAAACTGCTTTGGCTGAAAATATGGACATCAAATAGTGGTCCAAAACTAATAGGAGCCTTTTTTGCTAAAATTGTCAATTGATGATAGAAATGGGGCTACAAGTATTTAATTAATTACAGTAATGTTTCAATAAGTTTAATTTCGTCACAAGTTAAGTTAGTAACAGTCACAAGGCAAATTAGTATATATGGTCACAAGTTAATAACAGTAATTTAGCTTCAAGATAAATTATCAGTAATTTGGTCACAAAGTTATCTTTTTACTTCCAAAATAAATTGTTAACAGTGATATGATCACAAGGTAATCAGTAAGTGCGGTGACACTAACTGCACGATTTTCCAATCCAACAGCATAAGCTAAATCTCGGGGCAACCTTAATTGATGTTTTTGCCTTATTTATTTGTACATAGCCCTATAACAAAGCAGAGACCCTGGTCCATTTGCTTCATCAGCAACAGCATCATTAACCGATTCAATCGATACAGTCAAATCAGTGTAATAACACCATTTTCGTTATTGGGATAACACTTACCTGGCATAGCATAATATATTCTAGTGCTGAAAATTGGCTGAGACCCGAACGGGTTTTGAACCAGCGATCTCAGAGTCAGGCACCTAATCGCCAGCAATGTCAACCGTCTAGACCACTCGGCCAACTGACCTGTTCGGGTCTCAGCCAATTTTCAGCACTAGAATCTTGTGCTATACCAAGTAAGTGTCATCCCAATAACAAAAATATTGTTGCAACACAACTTTCTAAATAACATCGTATCATCTCAAATCAGTTTAATATCTCAACTGATAATTTATCTTGAGGCCAAATATCTTTCTGTCATCAATTTACAATTTTAGCATTCCCTTGAATGTCTTGACAAACGCGATTCTCATCCATTGCTTCTGAAATAAGCAGTTATTTTATGTAAATAAAACAAAGAGTAGTTTCCCTCATAGACAAATCGCCATCTAAAGAAGATAAATCGACCTGAGTGCAATTCATTGTGGTATACTATGATAGCTATAGGCTCTACACTTTTTTTTAACTTTGCTTTCTGTTTACTTTTGTTTTAATTTAATTTTTTTTTCATTTCCATTTTTTTATGAATTCATTTTAATTTTTATTTTGATCTTAGTTTAGTTTTGTTTTTCATTTGTTTTCGGGGGAAATTCGTTTTTAATTTTTTTTTAAGTTACTTTCATTTTGATTTAGATTTATTTTTACTTTTATCTTTTTTAATGAATAAAATTTCATTTAGAATTAAATTTAAATGTTTTTAACATACTTTTTTTCGTAAACTTTTAAAGTATTACTTAATTCTTTGAATGATAGCGGTAGGCCACCATACACGTGACTTCTGGATTCCCCCGATACACAAACTCTTACTTCGCGTGCCGATATCAACAATAACTGACCGGCAAACGTAGAGAATGTTTATTTAGCCGATGACGTTGTAATCACAAATGTCAACTGACAACGTAATTTGTACGTCTACATAGAGGAATACCCCGTTTTGTTCTATAAATAGATTATCTTCAACGGACGGATATCAGACGAACTACTGAAGCGATTGAGCTAAAATTTTTCATACATGAGTTTTTTTTAATGTCAAATAGAATGGATATAAACTAAATGCATTTCTTGATTGAAATACATCTCGAACGATAAGGTTGTCAACCTCCTTAATGCACCAGTATGGTTAGGCCTAATGGCCTTGACCCTAGGACTGAATTAAAAAAGAGTTGCTCTGCTTTAGGTTATTATTTACTTTCACTTTACACCTTTCATTTTTTTCTTGTCAATATAGGTGCCATTACGTGAGAGGCGAAAATTCACGGAAAACGAGCGTAACTATTTGGAAGAGGCATTCCTTAAAGGAATGTCTTCTTCCGGTAAAAGGTCTGCAGAGGCAATACAAAAAGCAGCTAATGAACTGCGGATTCTACAGACAGAATCAAGGTAGGGTCTAATATGCTTCATTTTTTATTATCTACTTTCTAACAACCACAGTCGCCTATGCCACGCCAGATTCCCAATTACGGTCAAAATAGCTATTTTTCAGCTCTTCCTTTCCTTTCTTCCAATCCATGAATGAATTCCTCAAGCCTAAAATCCTTTTTACGTACAAATACCGCTTTGCTCTTAACTTGTTTAGCCATCTGTAATGTTGTCAATGATGTATATCATATTTGTTTTGGGGGCTGTCCATTACCAATTTTGAAACTTTTAAGGTTGGCAAGTTATGCCACTTAGTTTAATGAAAAAAAGTCATAATATTTTGGCAAGTGGCGCAAATAAAGATCACATTTTTTCCAAATCAAAATGAAACCAGGTATTAATATGTATGGGTGTAATAAGATATCAGTTCTTTTCAAATAAAAAAAGTTTTTTAAACATTTAATGTGAGAGATCTGAAGACTAGTTTTTGTCAGATCACAATGAAACTTAAAATTCACCCATAACAGTTTTTTTTTCAATAACCAGCTTTGAATTGAAACTTTAATGATTTGAGTTATGCCATTGAATTTTGACTTTTGCATGTGATTATAGGCACATCAGAATTAAACTTGGTATGCACCTATACCACCATAGGATTTTTCCATATAAGTTACCTGATCACAGGCGTAAGGGTTTGGCTAAAAAATTGATTTTGTTAGGAGTATAGTCATTTCGGCACCCCCTTCTTGTTTGTAGACGTATATTGTTGCAGCCCCTTTCAGTGAATTTGCAATTTCTTGTAGGTGTGATACGTTTTTTCATTGGATTTGATGAAACTCGGTAGACACCGTTATATCCATAAGATCTCTGATGGAATTGATTTTCCTGAATGTTTATTCTGAAGTTATTGTTATAATAGTAAAATATGTTCAAATTGACTTTTTGGTGCTCTAGGGGCTACGGATTTTATCTGATTTCGATGAAACTTGTCTGCCTGTTGAGCTCGTGGTTTTTGTTCACACTTTCATGGCTTATTTATCTAGGCTTAGCCAGATTAAAAAAAAAATCTCTGCAAGTGTATTGGTGAGTACAATTTTAGCAAAGAACAGCATCAACTACTTTGATGCTGTGGTAGAGATACCCGAATCACATAGTGGTACTGGGTTTCTAGAAGGGTGAGTATGCCCTGACTCGCTAGTAACGCTCTCATAGTATTCATCATGGTGGATCTCAGGTTTAATCTGCCAAATTGTATGTAATATAAATATCAAATGGCTGATGACTGTATGGACTGTTTAGTCAGTAGACTCTGATGCAGTCTCTTTTTTTTCTTTTCTTTTGAAATATTTAGTTCATAAATTTCAATTTTTGGGTTTGGATTGGCAACAGGAGGGTAAAGGATAAACACCTTGGCAAGAAGCATGTCAAATCCAATAAGGTACATGGGTCTGTTTACATCAGAGTTTAGAAGAAGTAAGCATTTATACACCCAAATAGCATTTAAAAAAAATAATTTCTGATGGAAAGAAAGTCTCAAAGCCATTTGGAAAACTAAGGTCAAGCTTTGTGAAATTCTACAGCAAAGTTTCATTCTCAGAGTTCAATCGTATATTTTCTACAAAATGAAATTTTATTATTTTAGTACCTTTATAAGTACAGAATATCGAGTGATGATAATTTTCATAATTTTTCATAATTTAAAGACGATAATGGTCGGAGCCATGATTAAAACCGAAAGAATGAAAACCTCGTGTCAGTTATGATGTTATCGGTTACATGAATTTGTCGGTAAAAAGAGGAATAAGTCGGTTTTCTTTAACCGAAAACCTCGTGTCGGTTATGATGCTCTAGGTCAACATGTAGATAAAACACGTAAGTCAGTTATAGATGTTAATGGCTGGAGCAATTGGAAAACCAATTGAGTAATCTGAGTCTTAGAACTGTTGCGAATGTTATCAGCAAGAGAAAAATTCCCTTCGCTCCTGTGGAATAAACAAATGCCAGGAGTAATGTCATGATGTTCACTGCAGTCGCCCTTTCTTTGGGTCCCAGCACAGCTATGTCACCATGTTACAAGTGTTAGGTGAAGTTAAATTGTTGTCCGGTAAAATACATCTTAAAAATGTTAGATTTAACACAAAATAAATAGTAAGTTATCAAATATCATCTATAATTATTCTCATTAATAAGTATTTTCACCCTGGTGAAAAGTCAAAATATTTGATGTTTAAGTCTGGACTAGGGTGAAAAGTCGAAAAATTGATGTTTAAAGCGAGACTTTTCACCCAGGTGGAAAGTATTTTCACCTTGGTGGAAAGTCGAAAAATTTGATGTTTAAGTCTGGACTTTTCACCCAGGTGAAAAATCAAGTTTATAATACAAAAGTCAAAATCACTACCACATAAAAAAAAAGCATATTGTAAACTATGTGGCGTATAACAGCCACTGTATCCTTGGTTAAAGCCTTAAGGTAAAAATGCTTTTGTTCTTCTCTCAATATCATTTCTACAAATAGGACAAGCCTTCACAGACATTGAACATTCTCCACAGCAACAAACATGTCCACATGGTAGAAATATTATACTTATTTCATTTTCCAAACATATTTTACATAATCTCTGATCCTTTAGATTTCGATTTTCTTCTACCAGGGAAGTATACTCTACAAAATAAATCAAATTTTATTACATAAACAAAAAAATAGAACATAGTAACATAAGTTCAGATACACAAAACAAAAAAAACAAAACAAGGTTTGTGCAACTTATTTTATATAATATTTTATATATATATCTGAAAATACAAATACAAATTACATCATTCAAATACATATTTTTATGAAAAAACAATTAAAACTAGAGACACTTGTTGCACAGAGTGGGACTTTGCTAATGTCGCAAATCGCAAGAAACATCTGATTTTCTGGGATAAACTGGCCAAAGCAATGAGGTAATGACTTAATTGACCTATATAAATGGTAAATTGGAAGTTTACCCAGATGTGACACGGCCATCTCATTTTTTTGGCGTGAATCTAATAACATTCAAAATGAATATTCAAATTTGAAGCTTGTACATCTAATAGATCACGAGACATTCACACATACATTTCAAAAGAGCAAAAACAGCAAAAAATAAATTTCATTTTAAAAATAAAAAAATTGAATCTTCATTTTAAAAACTTTTGTTTAATCTTTGAAAGAGGACAAAAAAGCACCTTTAGAATCTGAAAAAAAAACTCTTTAAATTAATTATGTCATGCTCTAGAATAGTCCAAAGTCTTTAAACTTTGAAAACATTCGACTGGATGTTGCAAAAAAGCAAAAGCGAAATTCAAAAATAGGCTTCAAGAGTTTTTTGCGCAATCGAACGAACTTACACAATCACAAAACATCACGCAAATCGTGAGGCCCCATTTTGAGTTTTCAAAGAAGAGACATTTCAAGATGGCGGCCAAAATTTCACTTAGGATCCAGATTTTTTTCTTCTTCGTTTTATTGTCTTCTAGTTTAATTAAAATCGACATTTTGTTGCGATACATCAACTACAGTTTAAAATGGAAGTTGAGCAAAAAATTTAACTTAACCAATGTTTTCAAATTTTTTCTATGTCTAAGCACAAATATCTCTGTAAATTTTTAAAGTAGGACAAATTAAAAAATACCTTCATGTAGACAATATAATTAATATTATTTGACCTAAATTTCAAGGTCACAAATTAAGTGGGTCAATTCTTCCGAAAAAAAATTCGAAAATCAAAAATCGCTCTTCATAGAAATGTGGCCAATGATCAAATGTATTCCGTGTTCTCAATTTCATCGAAATCGGTCAATCAACAGTGCCTGAATTAGGACTTGAAAAATTATAACCGAAATTCAAAATGGCAGCCAACATGGCAGCTGGAGATAAGGTCAAGGTCATATCGATTACTATTTGAATAATAAATTGAGCAATAACTAAAAAAAGAATTCACTGAATATTGAAGTCGAGGGCAAAGACTCAAAAACTGTTCAAGGAAAATCGTCAAATAAAAACTTGACCACCATCTTATCTATTTTAAAACCCATACTATGTTTCATCAAATCTATTAAAAGATAGCTTGCCAGGTAAGGTAACATACGCCCACTGGCAGCATTGAATTTGAATAATATATTGAGCAATAACTAAAAAAAAATTCACAGAGTATTGAAGTCAAGGGCAAAGACTCAAAAACTATTCATGGAAAAATGTCAAATTCAAACTTGACCACCATCTTATCTATTTCAATACTCCTACCGAGTTTAATCAAATATATTAAAAAATTGTAGCTTCTTTTTCACCCACAAAAATTTCTGACGCAATTTTACTAAGTCAAGGGCAATAACTAAAAAATCGTTGGTTAAAAAAAGTCATCAAGTTTAAACTTGACTGCTGTCTTATCAATTCCAATACTCACACTCTTTGCATTAATATTTCTTTATTTATTATAGGTACATAAAAATATTTGGCTTTTCACTTTAGCTGATTATCGATATATTAGAAGAAAATTAATTCTTATATTTTCAGCTATTTCAGATAAAGAAATGATATTACTTCAGATAATATTTCAGAGACATCCATAATTAACGCATCTAATTATCCTAACCTTTAACTTGCACCTTGCTTTATCATAAATCTTTACTTTGTGACCTAGGCCAGTGCTTTTATGAGACTATGTTCTCATCACCATCTAACACCAAGTTTCGTTAAAATCCATTGAAAATTGTAGCTTCAATTGCATCTACAACAAATAAAACGGTTTATCGAAAAATCGTCCAAATCAAACTTGACTACTGTCTTATCAATTCCAATGCTCATACCAAGATTCATTAAGGGGGTTGACAATCTTATCGTTCGAGGTGTATTTCAATCAAGAAACGTATTAAATTGATATCTATTCTATTTGGCATAAAAAAAAACTCATCTAGTAAAAATTTTAGCTCAATCGCTTCAGTAGTTTATATCGGTCCGCAAAGATAATCTATTTATAGAACACAATGGGGTAATCCTCTATGTAGACATAGTCAGTTGACATTTTTGAGTACTACATCATCAGCTAAATAAACCTTTTCTACGTTTGTCCAATGACATTGCGTTTGTCGATCAGATTTGTATTGGGGGAATCCAGAAGTCACGTGATGTCCCATAAATCCTCACGTCACATGTAAACAGAGAAATTTTATGATTGGTGGGTAGGGGTGTTTTGACATGTGCTAATCCATTGTTTTATATGGAAGGTGAAATCCGCATTTAGTTTAAATTTGAACTTACATGCCTAATTAATATATTTCAAATTCCTTATTTTAAATTACACATTCTATGAATGCCAATTACAAATTTCTAGCCTTCTGTGGTCTAATTTTAACTGTGAGATCTTATAATCTAAATTCTTCATTTATAATTTTATTTCTAATTTTTATACGCCCACATGAAATGGGGGCGTATATTGTCGTCACCCACATCCGTCCGTCCGTCAGTCCGTCGGTCCGTTTGTCCACAATTGCTAGTAAACACTCTACACGGTGTAATTCTTGACGGATTTAGATGAAACTTAATATGAGTGTTTATGATCACGCAAGGATGAACCCTATTGAAAATCAGCGAAACGGAAAAAAATTAGTATGAGTTCGTGCCCTTGTTCTTGAATGGCTCGTAAACACTCTACAACGTGCAATTCTTGACCGATTTGGATGAAACTTGGTGTGAGAGTATGTTATAACTCAAGGATAAACCCTATCGAAAATCAGCGAAATCGAAAAACATTTAGTATGAGTTATTGCCCTTGTTCTTGAAAACGCGTTCAATTTTAGCTTGTAAACATTCTTGAGAGAACAATTTTTAATGGATTTTAATGAAACTTGGCCTGAGTATTCGTTATCACCCAAGGATGAAGCCTATTGAAAACCAGTCAAATCGAAAAAAAATTAATATCAGTTATTGCCCTTGTTTTTGAAAACGCGTTCAATTTTTAGCTTGTAAACACTCTACGAAGCACAGTTATTGACCGATTTTGACGAAACTTGCTGAAATTGTTTAATATCACCCAAGAATGAACCCTTTTGAAAATAGCACATATCGAAATATATTTAATAGGAATTATTGCCCTTGTTCTATAATATGTGTTGGATTTTTGCCTTGTAAACACTCTACAAGTCACAATTCTTGAGCGATTTTGATGGCATGAGTATTTGTAATCACCTAAGGATGAACCCTATTGAAATTCAGTTAAATCGAAAAATATTTAGTATCAGTTATTGCCCTTGTGTTTGAAAACGCGTTCAATTTTAGCTTGTAAGCACTCTAGAAAGAACAATTCTTAATGGATTTTGATAAAACTTGGCTTGAGTATTTGTTTTTACCCAAGGATGAACCCTATTATTTATCAAAAAAATAGAAATATATTTAGTGTCAGTTATAGCCCTTGTTTTTGAAAACGCGTTCAATTTTAGCTTGTAAACACTCTAGAAAGAACAATTTTTAATGGATTTTGATGTAACTTGGCTGAAGTATTTGTTGTCTCCCAAGGATGAACCCTATTGAAAATCGAAAAATATTTAGTACAAGTTATTTACCTTGTTTTTGAAAACGCGTTCAATTTAACTCGTAAACACTCTAGAAAGAACAATTTTGAATGGATTTTGATGAAACTTGGCTTTAGTATTTGTTTTCTCACAAGGATAAACCCTATTGAAAATCAGATAAATCGAAAAATATTTAGTGTCAGTTATTGCGCCTGTTTTCAAAAACGCTTTCAACTTTTGGCTTGTGAGCACTCTAAACATTCCTTTTTGACAAAACTCGCTGAAATTGTTTAATATCAACCAAGGATGAGCCTTATTAAGAATTAAAAATATCAAAATATTTTTAAGGGTGAACCCTATTGCAAATCATAAAAATACCGAAAAATATTTAATGAGTTGTTATTAGGTACAATTCTTGACAGTTTTTAATGAAACTAGAGACCCTAGAAAAAAATAGGTTGGAAGGTTGAATTTTTCATTCCACTTATTGTAACCTTACTGAAAAGTTTTTATTTGAAATAAATGCTGCCAGTGGGCGTATATTACCTTGCCTGGCAAGCTATCTTTAAACTTGTATTTCCAAATTACATATTTTATATTCCGTTTTGTCAGTTTTGATTGTTGAATTGAAATTTTCATTTTTTACATTCTAGATTAGTAATATTCAATTGTTTATTACAATGATTTATTACATTTTACACATACTTTTTTACTGTCTTTTTCTAGTAAATGACCAAAGAATTTATCATTACGAACATTTAATTTTGACAATCATAACATTTCGTTTCAAAAAATCTAACAAAATGAAAAAAAAGGGAACCAGAATGAGGTAGTCAAAATGAGAACTGCGTGAAATCCGCCTAAAGTATTTTGTTCACAATAACTGCTCCCTTACATCCACTGGTAAATCACGTCTACAATTACGACAATCACCAATGTATTGAGTAAGGGCTTCGTCCCTATTTATTGGCCAATTTTTATGGCCGGCCATTGGCTGTGTACAAAGTGAAGAATCTTATTGCCATGTAGAGTGTTTACGAGACAAAAATCGAACACGTTTAAAAGAACAAGGGCAATAATTCATATTAGATATATTTTGATATTTTTAATTTTCAATAGGGCTCATCCCATGCGATATCAAACAATTTCAGTGAGTTTTGTCAACATTGGTCATGAATTGTACCTTCTAGAGTGTTTATTAGCCAAAAAGGTAAACGCGTTTTCAAACACAAGGGCAATAACTGACACTAAATACATTTCGATTTATTTGATTTTCAATAAGGTTAATCCTTGGGTAAAAACAAATACTCAAGCCAAGTTTTATCAAAATCCATTAAGAATTGTTTTTTCTACAGTGTTTACAAGCTAAAACTGAATGCAAACAAGGGCAATTAATAATACTAAATATTTTTCGATTAAACTGAATTTCATTAGGGTTCATCCTTAGGTGATTACAAATACTCATGCCAAGTGACTTCAATATCGCTCAAGAATTGTGACTTGTAGAGTGTTTGCAAGGCAAAAATCCACCACATTTTATAGAACAAGGGCAATAATTCGTATCAAATATATTTCGATATTTTCTATTTTCAAAAGGGTTCATCCTTGGGTGATATTAAACAATTTCAACAAGTTTTGTCAAAATCTGACAATAACTGTGCTTGGTAGAGTGTTTTAAAGCCAAAAATTGAACGCGTTTTAAAAAACAAGGACAATAACTGATATTAAATTTTTTTCGATTTTACTGGTTTTCAATGGCTTCATCCTTGGGTGATAACAAATACTCAAGCCAAGTTTCATCAAAATCCATTAAGAATTGTTCTCTCAAGAGTGTTTACAAGCTAAAATTGAACGAGTTTTCAAGAACAAGGGCAATAACTCATACTTAATGTTTTTCGATTTCGCTGATTTTCAATAGGGTTTATCCTTGAGTTATAACATACTCTCACACCAAGTTTCATCAAAATCAGGCAAGAATTGCACATTGTAGAGTGTTTACGAGCCATTCAAGAACAAGGGCAAAAACTCATACTAAATTTTTTCCGATTTCACTGATTTTAAATAGGGTTCATCATTGAGTGATCATAAACACTCATATAAAGTTTCAATTAAATCCGTCAAGAACTGCACCTTGTAGAGTGTTTACGAGCAATTGTGGACGGACGGACAGATGTGGGTGATGACAATATACGCCCCCCATTTCATGTGGGCGTATAAAAATTAGACGACAGAAGGCTAGAAATTTGTAATTGGCATGCATAGAATGTGGAATTTAGAATAAAGAATTTGAAATATAGTAATTAGGCATGTAAGTTCAAAATTGAACTAAATGTGGATTTCACCTATAGTTTTAGCACTCCAATTATGTGGTTATCGGTGCATAGTGATGCCTAAAAGGTTCTTAAAGATTTCTACAGGATGAAAGACAATCTTTTAACAACATGATCGTTAATTACGTAAGGTTTACATGTGTTTGCAAAATGTTGAAAAATCTGCCATTTTTCTAAAAGCATATCTTGCTTGCAATTTATCCGATTTTACAAACTTTGATTTCAGCTAAAGCTTACGATGTCCTCTATAACTTTACGTTGGCTTTTTTTATAAAATGAATAGTTTTTTAAAAATTCAATTTTTCGTAAATGCACACGCAAAATTTTGATTTCTATCAATATCTTCAAAACAAAACAATATTTTCCAAAAAGCCAATGTAATGTTGTAGAGATACATGTAGACTTGTGTTGTGCAAAATTTCAAACTTCTATATTAAATAGTCTAGTAGATATGTTAATTTTAAGGGAATAGTTGACGTTTTTTTCGTTCATCTTTCATACCCAATTTCTCAAAGTTTAGATGTCATAAAGAAATAAATTTTATACTTTTGGATAGCTGAAAGTCCCCTCTTTCCATTGATATTTAAATATTTCAGATAGGTGGAAAAGGGTTGTCAACCCCCTTAAGATAGCTTGCCAGGCAAGGTAATATACGCCCACTGACCAGGGCTGTTGAATTGCCTCTATATGCCGGACATGACCGGTAGTCATACCAAAAAGGCTCTGCCGGACATCAAGTATAGGTCAGTGAAGTTAAAAAAAAAATAATCAAAAATTAAATTACCTAACTATAACGGTCAGTCAATGAGATTCCTAACACTACCGGTCATTTAATTTAGTTAATTAAGAGATTAACGGTAAGAGGGGGTTAATTAACAATGAATTTATTGACAATTATTAATCGGCTCCCGGAAAATGATTCCAGTTCAAAGAGATTTGCTATCTCAAACTACTTACTTTTAACAAACAGTTGACACGATAATCCGTTATGTGTCTAATCCTATAGTTATGCCGTCAAATTTTAACCGGTCATTATCCATCGATATAATTGTATATCAAGTTTATTTTACGATAATTGTCTTCCGATTTCATCATTACCAACATAAACATGACGAAGAAAATGTCGGCCCTCACATAGAATTTTTGACGATGATAGCTTGCCGGTCATTGAGAATTCTTCTTTTTAACAATTATAAAGTTGACAGAAAGTTCAATTAAATGTCATTGGCAGGTTATTTACTATTGAAATTTTACTATTCCTTGCAAAAAATGTGTGTAGTTATATAAGTTTTATCGTTCTTTTCTGCTTACTAGTAGCATATCAAACAGTAACTATTTATAGACAAATCGGAAAGACCGCAAGAAAATTTAACGTTGTTTTTCTCAGTATTAGTGTTATTCAAAACCCTTCGTTTTTCTCATGTTCATCGTAGGTGAAAGTTAACTAAAAAATCGGCATTTGTAACTTCGTAAAAAATATTAAATTTAACTGTTAATATTTGATGATCGGATTGTTTTGTTATTGTGATGTGATGTATGACAGTATGTTCAGAAAATTAAAGTCCGATTTAACTGAATTTCAATAGGGTTCATCCTTAGGTGATTACAAATACTCATGCCAAGTTACAACAAAATCGCTCAAGAATTGTGACTTGTAGAGTGTTTACAAGGCAAAAATCCAACACATTTTATAGAACAAGGACAATAATTTGTATTATATATATTTCGATATTTTCTATTTTCAAAAGGGTTCATCCTTGGGTGATATCAAACAATTTCAGCTAGTTTTGTCAAAATCGTTCAATAACTGTGCTTTGTAGAGTTTTTAAATTGAACGTGCTTTCAACAAGCGGTTGCCTAGCAAGACACGCCCACTTTAAAATATATTTTCTGTTAGACTCTAAGATTATTTAGGTCTAATCCAAGTTCTCGTCAATATAAATGTTCACACCAAATTTCATTAAGATAGCTTGCCAGGCAAGGTAATATACGCCTACTGGCAGCATTTATTTCAAATAAAAACTTTTCAGTAAGGTTACAATGAGTGGAATGAATTATTCAACCTACCAACCTATTTTTTTCTAGGGTCTCTAGTTTCATTAAAAACTGTCAAGAATTGTACCTAATAACAACTCATTAAATATTTTTCGGTATTTTTATGATTTGCAATAGGGTTCACCCTTAATAATATTTTGATATTTTTAATTCTTAATAAGGCTCATCCTTGGTTGATATTAAACAATTTCAGCGAGTTTGTCAAAAAGGAATGTTTAGAGTGCTCACAAGCCAAAAGTTGAAAGCGTTTTTGAAAACAGGCGCAATAACTGACACTAAATATTTTTCGATTTATCTGATTTTCAATAGGGTTTATCCTTGTGAGAAAACAAATACTAAAGCCAAGTTTCATCAAAATCCATTCAAAATTGTTCTTTCTAGAGTGTTTACGAGTTAAATTGAACGCGTTTTCAAAAACAAGGTCAATAACATGTACTAAATATTTTTCGATTTTCAATAGGGTTCATCCTTGGGAGACAACAAATACTCCAGCCAAGTTACATCAAAATCCATTAAAAATTGTTCTTTCTAGAGTGTTTACAAGCTAAAATTGAACGCGTTTTCAAGAACAAGGGCTATAACTGACACTAAATATATTTCTATTTATTTGATTTATAATAGGGTTCATCCATGGGTAAAAACAAATACTCAAGCCAAAGTTAATCAAAATCCATTAAGAATAGTTCTTTCTAGAGTGTTTACAAGCTAAAATTGAATGCGTTTTCAAGAACAAGGGCAGTAACTCATACTAAAATTTTTTTCGATTTTGCTGATTTTCAATAGGGTTCATCCTTGAGTTATAACACACTCTCACACCAAGTTTCATCGAAATCCATCAAGAATTGTGCCATGTAGAGTGTTTACGAGACAAAAATCGAACGCGTTTAAAAGAACAAGGGCAATAATTCATATTAGATATATTTTGATATTTTTAATTTTCAATAGGGCTCATCCTTTGCGATTTCAAACAATTTCAGTGAGTTTTGTCAACATTGGTCATGAATTGTACCTTCTAGAGTGGTTCTAAGGCAAAAAGTTGAACGAATTTTCAAAAACAAGGGCAATAACTGACACTAAATATTTTTCGATTTGACTGATTTTCAATAGGGTTCATCCTTGGGTGTTAACAAATATTTAAGCAAAGTTTCATCAAAATCCACTGAGAATTATTCTTTCAAGAGTGATTAAAAGCTAAAATTGAACGCGTTTTCAAGAACAAAGGCTATAACTCATATAAAATATATTTCGCTGATTTTCAATAGGGTTCATCCTTGAGTTATAACAAACTTTCCCACCAAGTTTCATCAAAATCCGTTGAGAATTGCACATTGTAGAGTGTTTACGAGCCATTCAAGAACAAGGGCAAGAACTCATACTAAATTTTTTCTGATTTCGCTTATTTTCAATAGGGTTCATCCTTGCGTCATCTTCAACACTTATATCAAGTTTCATAAAAATCTGTTAAGAATTGAGCGTTTACGAGCAATTGTGGACAGATGGAAGGACAGACCGACAGACGGACGGTCGGATGGGGTGACGACAATATACGCCCCCCATTTCATGTGAAATGTTCAGTAAAATTATTTACCCAAGCCATTTCATGTGGGCGTATAAAAATTAGTTTTAGATATTGCCCTTGATTTTTAGAACGCGTCAAAATTTGTAGCTTGTAAACCCACTAGAAAGCACAACGATTTACAGATTTTAACCAAATTTGCTGACTGATTTTGATGAAACTTTGTGTGAGAGTATGTTATAACTCAAGAATAAATCATATTGAAAATCAGCGAATTCGAAAAACATTTAGTATGAGTTATTGCTCTTGTTCTTGAAAACGCGTTCAATTTTAGCTTGTAAACACTCTTGAAAGAACAATTCCTAATGGATTTTGATGAAACTTGGCTTGAGTATTTGTTATCAACCAAGGATGAAGCCCATTAAAAATAGCGATGGACCATCGTAATACACCCACCATTGGCAGCCTTAGTTATCCGGGCGGTGGACAAGAGGTATCAGTAAATGCAATATTTTACAAGTGATCTGATAAAATGTCAAGCCTGGGCTTACTTGGTGATTTGTATAAGTTTAAATGTGATAGAATGGCCCATAAATCAATAGATATAACTTACTCAACTATTCTCATTATTTCAAAGACCCCCATTTTCTTTCAAGGGAAGCTACTCAAATTGAATACACAATATTTGCAAGCCACAATATCATACAAAGAAAATAACATTCACAAAAAATTGAGCAAGGGCCATAAGGCACAATCTTTACTGAAAGTATTCTTTGTGTGTCTTATCAAAGACTCATACTAAGTTTCATCAAATTTCATGAAGAAACCAGCCCTCTCTGTCTTGTAAACAATAAATTTAACATGTTTTAAAGAACAATAACTCTCTTAGATATGTTCGATTTGCCTGGCTTTCAATAGGGTACATCCTTAGGATGTTACAAATACACCAACTTTCATCAAAACACATCAAGAACTCAACTTCCTATCGTATTCACAAGAAATTTCTGGACAAAGCTAAATTTGCAATCGGTTTCTTCTTTGGGTAATTCAAAAGGCTCAATTAAAATCATACTTTGTCAAAACCTATCAAGAAACAAGATATCTAGCAAGTCTAAAAAGAATCACACGTTTTAAAGAACAAGGGCAATAACTCAATAAATATTTTTTGATTAGTCTGATTTTCAATAGGGTCTATCCTTGAGTTATAACAAACACTCACACCAAGTTTCATCAAATTCCGACAAAAACCTGGCTCCCTATCGTGTTCACAAGGAATTTTAGGACAAGGGCAAGAACTCATAGTAAATATTTTTAGATTGGTTTCATTTTCGATAGGCTTCATCCTTAGGTCATTACAAAGACTCATTCCAAGTTTCATTAAAATCCATTAAGAAATGTGGTCTCTATCGTGTTCACAACAATTGTGGACAGGCAGACGGACAGAGAGACAGACAGGCGGGCAGAAGGCTTCATCCTTGGATGATTACAAACACACACACACTGAAATTGGTCAAAATCCATTCAGAAACCATCTCTCTATCATGTCCACAACACATTTTTGAACGCAAAATGAATGTGTTTTCAAGAACAAGGGCAACTAGAACTGTGAACAGCTCCGAGCGTGGCAACTATGCGTTATCCCATGGATTTCGAACATTTTGAAACTTCTAACCTGCTAGCTTTCAATTCCGGTACTTTTCAGCCTACAATTGTAAGCGTAAACTTTCCGCTATATAGGCAATTTTTTCTACTATAAGTTTCTACTATCAGTTCCTTATTAGATTTTTGTACATGTCTAAGATTTCGGTAGGCTATTTACATAAATTCCAAACCAAATTTTAAGTAGGTAGTAAGATGACAATTTGTCATGAAATTTAAACTCTCTATATTCAAATTTAAACATTATTTTGTAACTTTGGTTGTAATTAACATAGAGAGAAAATTCAAGCTATGTGATAATTTGCTTATTCACAGCTTTATAAAGAGATATTTTTTGAATTTGTATGCAAAAATTTTACAAAAAAATAAATTTTATTAGGGTTATCAGATTATATCATTAGATTAATTTACTCTTTGGCCACCTGTGTGCGTTGAACCGTGACTAAAGTGGTCAATAGTTCATCTGTGTTTTATAAGACTTATATGTCTGCTACTCTTCACATGCCTGTATTTGACATTTTTTTTATAAAATCATTTCTATTTAAGATACGAACAAAATTCGAACTGATCAATGACAAGCGAATTTACTTCTTTAACTTGATGCATGGTTTGAATTTGAATGGAAATATTTTAAGAAATTACATAATCAGATTAATTTGTTCCCCAGCTCAGTGATTTGACAAGTAGGTGTGAAAATTTAAACCACCAGTTTTACTGACATGTTATATAACAGCCTTTAACACCCTGACTGATCAATTTGAAACAGATTTTATGAAATAAAAAACCCAAAATTGGTATTTATTTTGTTAATTTATCTAAAATTAATGCTTAAATTTTCATGGTAAAACGACCATGTCGCATATCATTTAAGAGACAATTTAATTTGGAGTCCAATGATGTATACCACATTGATGTGGGATGAATATATTTTATGTTAGTACTGGAGTTGTAAAATTTAATTTTGCTTTTTTAAAATATGCTTCTGCACTTTTGGCATATATCATTTATTGAAGAGTTTTGAGGCTATTATAAAACAGAAAATCTCAAGTCAATGTGTTCATAAGGAAATGTAATATTGCCGTTCAAAGTTTCAAAAATGTCAGAATTCGGTTGGCTATAAAACCCAGAAGTTGATATTTTTCATTCAATATTGTCATATCTATAGACAGCTGAGGTCAAGGCCATTCTATATGGAAAATTTCAAGGTCATTGAAGGTGAAGGTCACAAGATATAGAATTTCAAATTTTCAAAAAATTCAAACGGGCATAAAAATAAATTTATGTTCGAAAATCAAAATTCTGTTTCAAACATCCTTTAGATAAGGGAGCAAGGTTTTGATAGATACCAAAATCATACAAATCGGATAATAAATGACGGACTAATTAAATTTTAAAGAAAATTTGCCATTCTCTGAAATATGGCGCATGCGCAACTAGCAATTGGAATTTTTTTCTTCTCGAGGGATGCAAATTATTTTGTATATTAATATATACTGTTTTTGCTTACATTCTTGAATTACACGGGATGTAGGGTCGCCTGAAATGAGATAAAAAAACCGGAAGTCCCCACGCCCAAACCGAAAGTGATCAAAAAATTTTGATGATATATTTTTATTTGTGTTGCGTATCTATCTATATCCTGTAAATTTCAGATCGATCCGAACATTAGAGCCCGAAAGTGTAACATAACCGTCCAAAATTGCAAAATAGTCAGATTTCGGTGGGCTATAAAACCGGAAGTTAATATTTGTCATGCAATATCAGCACATCTATAGACAGCTGAGGTCAAGGACATTCTACATCTCAAATGTCAAGGTCATTGAAGGTCAAGGTCACGAGATATAGAGTTTTAAATTTTCGAAAAATTCGAACGGGCATTAAAAAAATTCAAATTCGAAAATCAAAATTCTGTTCCCAACATTTTTTAGATAAAATATCAAGGTTTCGATAGACACCAAAATCATAAAAATCGGTTAATAATTGGCGGACTTATTAAATTTTTAAGAAAATTTGCTATTTTTGAAAACTGCGCATGCGCAACATTCAATTTAATTTTTCTGCATCTCAGGGGATTAAAATCATTTAGTATAGCTAAAATATACTGTTTTTGTTTAGAATCTTGAATTACATAGGAAGCAGGGTCGCCCGACATGAGACGAAAAAACCGGAAGTCCCCACGCCCAAACCGGAAGTGATCAAAAAATTTTGATGATGTAGTTTTAATTGCGCTGCCTATCTATCTATATCCTGTAAATTTTAGACCGATGCGACTATTAGGGCCCGAGCTAGCTTGAAATCTTATTTGCATATTATGCAATTAGCCACTTTTGGGTTAGCGAAAATTTCATGTTAGACATTCAATTTTGATTCCAGCCCATATAAAGACCATTGGTGAAAACAGAAATAGTCTATCTTTTTCCGTTTGGGCTAGCGAGCTTCCCAAAAAAAAAAAAAATAAAAAAAAAAATAAAAAAATAATCCGAAAGAAAACAAAGCGTGACAAATTTCATTTGCCACGCAATAACTCATCAATTTATTTTTCGATTTGTCTGATTTTCAATAGGCTTCATCCTTAAGTAATAACAAGCAATCACACCAAATTTCATGTAAATCCATCAAGAAACACACTCTTAATCGTGTTCACAACAAATTTTCAACAACAAGGGCAATAACTCATTGAATATTTTTCAATTGGTCTGATTTTCAATAGGCTTCTTCCTTGGGTTATAACAAACACACTCAACAAATTTGGTCAAAATCCATCAAGAAATGTGGTCTCTATCGTGTCGTGCAGACAGACAGACAGACAGACAGACAGACGGACAGACAGGGGCGACTACAACATACGCCCACATTTATGTGTGGGCGTATAAAAACCAGTTATATCGAAAAAATTTAATATTAGTTATTGCCCTTGCTTTTGAAAACGCGTTCAACTTTTTGGCTTATAAACATTCTAGAAGGCACAATTCATGATCAATATTGACAAAACTAGCTGAAATTGTTTGTTATCACCCAGAGATGAAAATTAAAATATATCTAATTTGAATTATTGACCTTGTTCTTTAAAATTTGTTTTATTTTTGTCTTGTAAACACTCTATATGGCACAATTCTTGTCCGGTTTTGATGAAACTTGGTGTGAGAGTGTCTTTTAACTCGAGGATGAATCGTATTGAAAATCAGCGAAAGCAAAAATATTTAGTATGAGTTATTGCCTTTGTTCTTGAAAACAAGTTCAATCTTAGCTTGATAACACTCTAGAAAGAATAATTTTTATACGCCCACATGAAATGGGGGGTGTATATTGTCGTCACCCACGTCCATCCGCCCGTCGGTCCGTCCGTCCACAATCGCTCGTAAACACTCTACAAGGTGCAATTCTTGAAGGATTTAATTGAAACTTTATATCAATGTTTATGTTCACTCAAGGATGAACCCTATTTAAAATTAGCGAAATCGGAAAAAATTTAGTATGAGTATTTGCCCTTGTTCTTGAATAGCTTGTAAACACTCTACAATGTGCAATTCTTGCCTGATTTTGATGAAACTTGGTGTGAGAATATGTTAAATCTCAAGGATAAACCCTATTGAAAATCAGCGAAATCGAAAAACATTAAGTATGAGTTATTGCCCATGTTCTTGAAAACGCGTTCAATTTTAGCTTGTAAACACTCTTGAGAGAACAATTCTTAATGGATTTTGATGAAACTTGGCTTGGGTATTTGTTCTCACCCAAGGATGAAGCCTTTTGAAAACCAGTAAAATCGAAAAAAATTTAATATCAGTTATTGCCCTTGTTTTTGAAAACGCGTTCAATTTTTGGCTTTAAAACACTCTACAAAGCACAGTTATTGTCCGATTCTGACAAAACTTGTTGAAATTGTTTAATATCACCCAAGGATAAACCCTTTTGAAAATAGAAAATATTGAAATATATTTGATACGAATTACTGCCCTTGTTCTATAAGATAGCTTGCCAGGCAAGGTAATATACGCCCACTGGCAGAGTTGATTTTGAATAAAAAATTTTCAGTAAGGTAACAATTGGTGGACTAAAATATTCAACCTTCCGCCATATACTTTTTTTCTAGGGTCTCTATTTTCATTAAAAACTGTCAAGAATTGTACCTAATAACAACTCATTAAATATACTAGCAGCATTGATTTTGAATGAAAAAAAAAATATACATATACTTCTTTTCAAAAACAGAGCAATAATTGATATTAAACAAATTGATTACAAATACTCATGCCAAGTTACGTCAAAATTGCTCAAGAATTGTAACTAGTAGTGTGTTTACAAGGAAAAAATCGAACACATTTTATAAAGCAAGGGCAATAATTCCTATCAAATATATTCGATATATTTGATCTTCAATAGGGTTCATCATTTGGTAATATTAAACAAGTTTTGTCAAAATCGGTCAATAATTGTGCTTTGTAGAGAGTTTACAAGCCACAAATTGAATGCGTTTTCAAAAACAAGGGCAATAACTGATACTAAATAATATTTCAATTTAACTGAATTTCTATAGGGTTCATCCTTAGGTGATTACAAATACTCATGCCAAGTTACGTCAAAATCACTCAAGAATTGTGACTTGTAGAGTGTTAACAAGGCAAAAATCCAATTCATTTTTATACGCCCACATGAAATGGGGGGCGTATATTGTCGTCACCCACATCCGTCCGTCCGTCCGTCCGTCGGTCCGTCGGTCCGTCCGTCCGTCCGTCCGTCCACAATTGCTCGTAAACACTCTACACGGTGTAATTCTTGACGGATTTAGATGAAACTTAATATGAGTGTTTATGATCACGCAAGGATGAACCCTATTGAAAATCAGCGAAATCGGAAAAAAATTAGTATGAGTTTGTGCCCTTGTTCTTGAATGGCTCGTAAACACTCTACAAAGTGCAATTCTTGACCGATTTTGATGAAACATGGTGTGAGAGTATGTTATAACTCAAGGATAAACCCTATCGAAAATCAGCGAAATCGAAAAACATTAAGTATGAGTTATTGCCCTTGTTCTTGAAAACGCGTTCAATTTTAGCTTGTAAACACTCTTGAGAGAACAATTTTTTAATGGATTTTAATGAAACTTGGCCTGAGTATTTGTTATCACCCTAGGATGAAGCCTATTGAAAACCAGTCAAATCGAAAAAAAATTAATATCAGTTATTGCCCTTGTTTTTTAAAACGCGTTCAATTTTTAGCTTGTAAACACTCTACAAAGCACAGTTATTGACCGATTTTGACGAAACTTGCTGAAATTGTTTAATATCACCAAAGAATGAACCCTTTTGAAAATAGCACATATCGAAATATATTTAATAGGAATTATTGCCCTTGTTCTATAAAATGTGTTGGATTTTTGCCTTGTAAACACTCTACAAGTCACAATTCTTGAGCAATTTTGACATAATTTCGGCATGAGTAATCACCTAAGGATGAACCCTATTGAAATTCATTTAAATCGAAAAATATTTAGTATCAGTTATTGCCCTTGTGTTTGAAAACGCGTTCAATTTTAGCTTGTAAGCACTCTAGAAAGAACAATTCTTAATGGATTTTGATAAAACTTGGCTTGAGTATTTGTTTTTACCCAAGGATGAACCTTATTGAAAATCAAATAAATCGAAATATATTTAGTGTCAGTTATTGCCCTTGTGTTTGAAAACGGGTTTAACTTTTTGGCTAATAAACACTCTAGAAGGTACAATTCATGACCTATGTTGACAAATCTCACTGAAATTGTTGGATATCGCAAGGGATGAGCCTAATTGAAAATTAAAAATATCAAAATATATCTAATATGAATTAGTGCCCTTGTTCTTTTAAACGCGTTCGATTTTTGCCTCGTAAACACTCTACATGGCACAATTCTTGATGAATTTGATGAAACTTGGTGTGAGAGTGTGTTATAACTCAAGGATGAACCCTATTGAAAATCAGCTAGATTGAAAAAATTTTTAGTATGAGTTACTGCCCTTGTTCTTGAAAACGCATTCAATTTTAGCTTGTAAACACTCTAGAAAGAACTATTCTTAATGGATTTTGATTAACTTTGGCTTGAGTATTTGTTTTTACCCAAGGATGAACCCTATTATAAATCAAATAAATAGAAATATATTTAGTGTAAGTTATAGCCCTTGTTCTTGAAAAGTGTTCAATTTTAGCTTGTAAAGACTCTAGAAAGAACAATTTGTAATGGATTTTGATGTAACTTAGCTGGAGTATTTGTTGTCTCCCAAGGATGAACCCTATTGAAAATCCAAAAATATTTAGTACAAGTTATTGACCTTGTTTTTGAAAACGCGTTCAATTTAACTCGCAAACACTCTAGAAAGAACAATTTTGAATGGATTTTGATGAAACTTGGTTTTAGTATTTGTTTTCTCACAAGGATAAACCCTATTGAAAATCAGATAAATCGAAAAATATTTAGTGTCATTTATTGCGCCTGTTTTCAAAAACGCTTTCAACTTTTGGCTTGTGAACACTCTAAACATTCCTTTTTGACAAAACCCGCTGAAATTGTTTAATATCAACCAAGGATGAGCCTTATTAAGAATTAAAAATATCAAAATATTATTAAGGGTGAACCCTATTGCAAATCATAAAAATACCGAAAAATATTTAATGAGTTGTTATTAGGTACAATTCTTGACAGTTTTTAATGAAACTAGAGAGCCTAGAATAAAATAGGTTGGTAGGTTGAATAATTCATTCCACTTATTGTAACCTTACTGAAAAGTTTTTATTTGAAATAAATGCTGCCAGTGGGCGTATATTACCTTGCCTGGCAAGCTATCTTATAGAACAAGGGCAATACTTCGTATTAAATATATCTCGATATTTTTTATTTTCAAAAGGGTTCATCCTTGGGCTATATTAAACAATTTCAGCAAGTTTTGTCAAAATCAGACAATAACTTCTTTGTATAGTGTTTACAAGCCAAAAATTGAACACATTTTCAAAAACAAGGGCAATAAATGACAATTTTTTTCGACAATAATTTCTTTTTGATTTAACTGGTTTTCAATAGGCTTCATTCTTGGGTAATAGCAAATACTCAAGCCAAGTTTCATCAAAATCCATTAAGAATTGTTCTCTCGCGTTTACAAGCCAAAATTAAATGCGTTTTCAAAAACAAGGGCAATAACTCATGCTAAATGTTTTTCACTTTCGCTGATTTTCAATAGGATTTATCCTTGAGCAATAACATACTCTCACACCAAGTTTCATCAAGATAGCTTGCCAGGCAAGGTAATATACGCCCACTGGCAGCATTTATTTCAAATAAAAACTTTTCAGTAAGGTTACAATAAGTGGAATGAAATATTCAACCTTCCAACCTATTTTTTTCTAGGGTCTCTAGTTTCATTAAAAACTGTCAAGAATTGTACCTAATAACAACTCATTAAATATTTTTCGGTATTTTTATGATTTGCAATAGGATTCACACTTAATAATATTTTGATATTTTTAATTCTTAATAAGGCTCATCCTTGGTTGATATTAAACAATTTCAGCGAGTTTTGTCAAAAAGGAATGTTTAGAGTGTTCACAAGCCAAAAGTTGAAAGCGTTTTTGAAAACAGGCGCAATAACTGACATTAAGTATTTTTCGATTTATCTGATTTTCGATAGGGCTTATCCTTGTGAGAAAACAAATACTAAAGCCAAGTTTCATCAAAATCCATTCAAAATTGTTCTTTCTAGAGTGTTTACGAGTTAAATTTAACGCGTTTTCAAAAACAAGGTCAATAACTTATACTAAATATTTTTCGATTTTCATTAGGGTTCATCCTTGGGAGACAACAAATACTCCAGCCAAGTTACATCAAAATCCATTAAAAATTGTTCTTTCTAGAGTGTTTACAAGCTAAAATTGAACGCGTTTTCAAGAACAAGGGCTATAACTGACATTAAATATATTTCTATTTATTTGATTTATAATAGGGTTCATCCTTGGGTAAAAACAAATACTCAAGCCAAAGTTAATCAAAATCCATTAAGAATAGTTCTTTCTAGAGTGTTTACAAGCTAAAATTGAATGCGTTTCCAAGAACAAGGGCAGTAACTCATATTAAAATTTGTTTCGATTTCGCTGATTTTCAATAGGGTTCATCCTTGAGTTATAACAAACTCTCCCACCAAGTTTCATCGAAATCCATCAAGAATTGTGCCATGTTGAGTGTTTACGAGACAAAAATCGAAAGCGTTTAAAAGAACAAGGGCAATAATTCATATTAGATATATTTTGATATTTTTAATTTTCAATTAGGCTGGCTCATCCCTTGCGATATCCAACAATTTCAGTGAGTTTGGTCAATATTAGTCATGAATTGTACCTTCTAGAGTGTTTATTAGCCAAAAAGTTAAACCCGTTTTCAAACACAAGGGCAATAACTGACACTAAATATATTTCGATTTATTTGATTTTCAATGAGGTTCATCCTTGGGTAAAAACAAATACTCAAGCCAAGTTTTTATCAAAATTCATTAAGAATTGTTCTTTCTAGAGTGCTTACAAGCTAAAAATTGAACGTGTTTTCAAACACAAGGGCAATAACTGATACTAAATATTTTTCGATTTAACTGAATTTCAATAGGGTTCATCCTTAGGTGATTACAAATACTCATGCCAAGTTATGTCAAAATCGCTCAAGAATTGTGACTTGTAGAGTGTTTACAAATCAAAAATCCAACACATTTTATAGAACAAGGGCAATAATTCCTATTAAATATATTTCGATATGTGCTATTTTCAAAAGGGTTCATTCTTGGGTGATATTAAACAATTTCAGCAAGTTTCGTCAAAATCGGTCAATAACTGTGCTTTGTAGAGTGTTTACAAGCTAAAAATTGAACGCGTTTTAAAAAACAAGGGCAATAACTGATATTAATTTTTTTTCGATTTGACTGGTTTTCAATAGGTTTCATCCTTGGGTGATAACAAATACTCAAGCCAAGTTTCATCAAAATCCATTAAGAATTGTTCTCTCAAGAGTGTTTACAAGCTAAAATTGAACACGTTTTCAAGAACAAGGGCAATAACTCATACTAAATATTTTTTGATTTCGCTGATTTTCAATAGGGGTTATCTTTGAGTTATTACATACTCTCACACCAAGTCTCATCAAAATCGGTCAATAACAGTTCTTTGTAGAGTGTTTACAAGCCAAAAATTGAACAAGTTTTCAAGGGCAATAACTGACACTATTTTTTTTTCGATTTAACTGGTTTTCGATAGGCTTCGTCCTTGGGTGATAGCAAATACTCAAGCCAAGTTTCATCAAAATCCATTAAGAATTGTTCTCTCTAGAGTGTCATCAATATCAGTAAAGAATTGCACATTGTAGAGTATTTACGAGCCATTCAAGAACAAGGGCAAGAACTCATACTAAATTTTTTCCGATTTCGCTGATTTTCTATAGGGTTCATCCTTGCGTGATCATAAACACTCATATAAAGTTTCATCTAAATCCGTCAAGAATTACACCTTGTAGAGTGTTTACGAGCAATTGTGGACGGACGGACCGACCGACAGACGGACTGACAGATGGACCGACGGATGTGGGTGACGACAATATACGTCCCCCATTTCATGTGGGCGTATAAAAATGAACGCGTTTTCAAAAACAAGAGCAATAACTGATATTAATTTTTTTCGATTTGACTGGTTTTCAATAGGCTTCATCCTTGGGTGATAACAAATACTCAGGCCAAGTTTCATTGAAATCCATTAAAAAATTTTCTCTCAAGAGTGTTTACAAGCTAAAATTGAACACGTTTTCAGGAACAAGGGCAATAACTAATACTAAATGTTTTTCGATTTCGCTGATTTTCAATATGATTCATTTTTGTGTTATAACACACTCTCACACCAAGTTTTATCAAAATCGGTCAAGAATTGTGCCATGTAGAGTGTTTACGAGACAAAAATCAAACACGTTTAAAAGAACAAGGGCAAAAATTCATAAAAGATATATTTTGATATTTTTAATTTTTTTAGGGCTCATCCCTGGGTGATATCAAACAATTTCAGTGAGTTTTTTCAACATTGGTCATGAATTGTGTCTTCTGTCTTATAAGCCAAAACGGTTTTCAAACACAAGGAGGATTAATTGACACTAAATATATTTCGATTTATTTGATTTTCAATAAGGTTCATCCTTGGGTAAAAACAAATACTCAAGCCAAGTTTTATCAAAATCCACTAAGAATTGTTCTTTCTAGAGTGCATACAAGCTAAAATTGAACCCATTTTCAAACACAAGGGCAATAACTGATACTAAATATTTTTCCATTTAACTAGGGTTCATCCTTAGGTGATTACAAATACTCATTCCAAGTTATGTCAAAATCGCTTTAGAATTGTGACTTGTAGAGTGTTTACAAGGCAAAAATCCAACACATTTTATAGAACAAGGGCAATAATTCGTATTAAATATATTTCGATATGTGCTATTTTCAGAAGGGTTCATCCTTGGGTGATATTAAACAATTTCAGCAAGTTTTGTCAAAATCGGTCAATAACTGTGCTTTTTAGAGTGTTTACAAGCAAAAAATTGAACGAGTTTTCAAAAACAAGGGCAATAACTGATTAATTTTTTTTCGATTTAACTGGTTTTCAATAGGCTTCATCTTTGGGTGATAACAAATACTCAGGCCAAGTTTCATTAAAATCCATTAAAAATTGTTCTCTCCAGAGTGTTTACAAACTAAAATAGAACGTGTTTTCAAGAACAAGGGCAATAACTCATACTAAATCTTTTTTGATTTCGCTGATTTTCAATAGGGTTTATCCTTGAGTTATAACGAACTCTCACACCAAGTTTCATCAAAATCAGTCAAGAATTGCACATTGTAGAGTGTTTACATACCATTCAAGAACAAGGGCAAGAACTCATACTAAATTTTTTCCGATTTCGCTGATTTTCAATAGGGTTCATCCTTGCGTGGTCATAAACACTCATATCAAGTTTCATCAAAACCAGTCAAGAAATGCACATTGTAGAGTGTTTACGAGCCATTCAAGAACAAGGGCAAGAACTGATACTAAATTTGTTCCGATTTTGCTGATTTTCAATAGGGTTCATCCTTGCGTGATCATAAACACTCATATCAAATTTCATCAAAATCTGTTAAGAATTGCGCCCTCTAGAGTGTTTACGAGCAATTGTGGACAGAGGTACCAACGGACGGACCGACAGACGGACAGGGTGACGACAATATACGCCCCCCATTTCATGTGGCCAATTAAGTACAATTCTTGACAGTTTTTAATGAAACTAGAGACTCTCACACTCATTAAAATATGTTAAAAAAAATTATAGTAGCTTTGATTGCGCCAACAACAAAAGTTGACCTATAAAAATCAAATAACTCAAAAACTGTTCATTTACAAACCAAGTGCAGTAACTCAAAAAACTTTAATTGAAATTGTCAAATTCGAATTTGACTGCCCTCTTGTCAATTCCAATGCTTAAACCAAGTTTCATCAAAAGTCCACGGCAATAACTCATAAACTTTCAAATTCAAACTTGACTACTGACTTATCGACTCCAATGCTCATACCAAGTATCATCAAAATCCATTGAAAATTGTGGCTTCTAGTGCACCCACAATAAAAATTTTACGCCATTTTGACCAACTTGACCAAGATCTTATACATATAAATAATCACACTAAATTCAATTAAAATGTAATCGCTATTATAAATACTCTCTTTTTAGGACCGATGGATGATTGGACAGACCGACCGGCTGAAATATACGACCATCTTACATGCATATGCAACTAATCACAGAACCAAGGGGTTTCAAAATTGCTAAATTTTTGTTTATTATAACTTGTCATATTTGATTTATTACATATATAAACATTATTGTCCGATAATGTGTTTTATGGCAACCGGAAGTTTAGTTTGTTTGTTGACATCTCGTAAGTTATCGCGTATGCACGTGGGAAGTGTCGTCTGCTTCAGATTTATTACTTTCGCGCCCGACACAGCACTGAGAAATTTACTAGTTATTAATTTTAAGAATTTGTGTAATTCGAGTGAAAGGTCGAATTCTTTTATCTGTTTTTCTCTTAGTACGTGTCGTTGGGCGTCGTGTATGGTACTATTTCAGAGTTTTAACTGGTGTTAAATGGTCTGTGGCTGGTCTAACCTTATCTTATCATTACCGGTACATCTTTAAATAAAAAATGGCGGCCGTAGCGCCTGTTTCAGACAAAATAATGTTGTTCACACGGGAAGGAGAATCGTTATCTCATGTGCCAGTTTCAAATCCTGTAAAGATAGTTCTTTTCGGCAGTTCACATGTTAAACGGTTTCAGGCTTACATAAACCGTGAATCTGCACGATCTAACCTTGGTATTGACCCACGTGTCTGTAGTTTCAAAATGTTTGGCTACGGAGGATTGCGAGTAAGGTTTGACCGCCATGACCGTCTTTATAAACAAGGCCAAGTTAGATTTGGAGGAGCAAACTTGGTGTTTATCCAAATTGGCACCAATGATATTGCCAATGAAAGTTGTGAACCCCATGTACTAGCCAAAGATATTTTTGAATTTGCAAAGTGTGTGCTTCATAATTATGGACCTCATAGTGTGATCATATCACAATTACTTTACAGAATTACCGTTCCTTTTCCTGATTACAATAGTAGAATTCTTTCTACAAATAAAATTTTACATGACATGTGTAAGCATCATGAACAAATAAGTTTTTGGCGCCATAAAGCAGGTTTGCTTTCTCGCTCTCTGGATCTGTATACCGCAGATGGGGTTCACCTTTCTGAGTTTGGCTATAAGCGTTACACCAGAAGTGTACGTGATGCAGTCCTCAGGCACATTCGTTGGCTTCTTGCCAACCAGTCTGTGACTTGATTGCTTTTTATTCCGGAGTCACTCCGGTGAGTTTATTAATATTCCGTCAGTCAGTTCGGTTGTTTTTATCCATTATTATTAGTTTCAGCCGATGAGCTTAATTGATTATTATTCCGGAGTCACTCCGGTGAGTTTATTATTATTCCGTCAGTCAGTTCGGTTGTTTTTATCCATTATTATTAGTTTCAGCCGATGAGCTTAATCGCTTATTATTCCGGAGTCACTCCGGTGAGTTTATTATTCAGTTTCAGCCGATGACCTTAATTGATTATTATTCCGGATTCAATCTGGTAGCTTATGTTGATTATTATTCCGGCTCAGTCCGGTGAGCTTGTTCATTACTCTGGAGCTTATATTGGTTATTTCGGACTTAGTTTTGCTGAGCTTATTAGATAATCATTCAATTCCAGTTGGTATTCCATTGGTATTACAATTTTTTTTTTTTCATTTCTGTTTTGGTACATTCATAATTATTACGTTTTATATTCCAGAATATACTGGTATTGAATATTTCAGTCATAAGTTAATATGCCTAAACGAAGAAGGCCAGTTGAAGCTAGTGGAGAGGAATCTGATGGGGAGATTGTGGCTACCACAGCTGAGGATAGGTTCACCGATATTATGATTGACAAGATGATCAAACGGGGTCTGATTTTCAAGGCTCCTGAAACTCGGTCAGCAGCACTATCGGCAGATATAGTTATAGATGGACCATCAACTTCAACTCCTGCAGTTCCAACTCCATACTCGGATTGTCAAATCACTTCACTTCCTAATACTGGTACCACATCTACAAACACGTCTGTTACGGTGGGAGATAGTAATCCGTCCACCTTCACATGTAATTCAAATATGCCGAATTCAGCATTTACGCCGAATCCAGCTTTGAGTGTCGCCTCGAATAATTGTTCAATACCAGTACTGAGTGTTGGTGCAGCACAACTGTTCTCAGATGCAGGTAACTTTAATGTCTCAGCTTCTTCTTTTCCTTCACATCCAAGTGCCATATCAATATCGAGCCATGTTCCTGAGAAGATAAGATCAGATATATGGTCAAATAAATTTATTGAATTTTCTCAACTATTGCCAGGCTCCATATCAAACCAATTTTCAATTAATGTTACAGACTCTAGTGATGAACCTACTATAAAAATCTCTCCTACACTTAAGTCGAAACAGCTCACTATTGAATTGTGGAGGAGAGCCTTTAGTGTTTTTATGGATGTTTATGTAATGAAGTCTCCTCAATCAGTTTCTGGCCTTTTGACATATTTATCTTTGATATCAGATTTGGCTCAATCATATGGAATTCATGCTTTTAATTATTATGATACCCAGTTCCGGACTCTTAAACAATCTCATAATTGGCCATGGATTCACATTCAACCAGAACTCTGGCTTCAAGCTACTACTTTGTATGCCATTAAACAACCTTCCAAACTTAACAATAATCAATCTGGCTCTAATTTTCAGAAAAAGTATTGTTTTGCATTTAATTCTGCACAAGGGTGCAAATGGCGAAATTGCAAATATCAACATAGTTGTAACAAATGTGGATATTCTCACGCTGCGGTTAACTGTTATGCTAGACGGCAACGCTTTCAAAACTCAGACGCCAGTAATACCCATACAAATGTAGCGTCTGACTCTCACGATAGCACCGGTTCGTCAGTGTCTCAACCAGATAATTCATCCGTTTCAAGATTCTCCTTTCGTCGCAAAACCAAATCAAGTCCCAACACCAATAAAACCCAATAGATTGTTATCTTTTTTGTCAGGCTATGATACAGATGAAACCAAATTTTTATATGAAGGTTTTACCGTAGGGTTTCACATTCCTTTTGAAGGATGCAGACAATTTTCAATATCATCCAATCATGGTTCATGTTTACAACATTTTGAAGTCTTACTAGCTAAGATTGAGGATGAGTTACATAAAGGTTGTATAATGGGACCTTTTAAGGAACCTCCATATGTTAACCTTCGTTGCTCTCCTTGTTCCTAAACATGATCTAGGTAGTTTTCGTTTAATCCATGATCTGTCCTTTCCTTCAGGTGATTCAGTCAACTTTCACATTCCAAAAGACCATACCATTGTGCAATACGATACTATTGATAATGTTGTTCAGGCTGTTAGATCCATTGGTAGGGGAGCATTAATGGGCAAAGCAGACATACAGGATGCGTACCGCATTTTACCCATTCATCCTAAGGATTATGAGCTCCTTGGTTTCACAATTGAGTTGGATAATCATACTTGGTTTTTTGCAGACATGTGTCTTCCTATGGGTCTGAGCATGAGTTGCCAAACTTTCGAAAGATTCAGTACTGCCTTGCATTGGATTATGAAGTCCAAATTTAATGTCCGGGCTATAAGCCACATGATTGATGATTTTTTCTTCGCTGGTCGTCCTGATTCTTTTGAATGTTTGTCTGCACTTAATTCTTTTTTAGAGCTTGCAAATAGTCTTGGTATTCCTATAAAACATTCCAAAACAGTTTACCCAACAACAACCTTGACAATATATGGTCTTGAGGTGGACTCTTTAAAAATGGAGGTTAGACTTCCAAACGATAAGATTATCAAGATAAAATCAGCTTTAACAAATTTTCAGTCACGTTAATAGGTTACTTTACGTGAGCTCCAATCTCTCTTGGGCTTATTGAATTTTGCCACATCAGTGGTTGTGCCAGGTAGGACATTCTTGAGAAGACTATATGATCTTACAATTAACATTGAAAAGCCCCACCATAGAATTTATCTCACTAATGCTGCTAGGTTAGACTTGAGACTCTGGGAAGAATTCGTTGACTATTTTAATGGCAAATGTATGTTTCTTCATGACAACTGGTTAAATTCAGAAAAAATTAAGTTTTACACCGACGCAGCCTCGACTAAGAGTTACTCAGCTGTACTTGGTTCTATGTGGTTTGCAGGTGATTGGAATTTTTTGTCTGATGTTCCTTGCATAAACGTTTTGGAACTGTTCCCAATTGTTGTTGCCTTAGAGCATTGGGGACCTCTGTTGAAAAATCACAAAGTGTTGTTTTTGACAGACAATCAATGTGTAGTGCATGTAATCAATAAGGTCACTTCCAAAAGTCCATCTCTCATGCGCTTGATAAGGCGTTTAGTGTTGGCTGCTTTAAAATATAATATACTATTTCAAGCAAAACATGTCCCTGGTAAAACCAATGTTGTGGCTGATCTCTTATCACGCTTTCTTTTTCAGGAAGCTCATCAGTTGGCCCCTTGGCTAGATCCCACACCACAGACAGTGTCTCAAGAATTTTTGACCCTTTAACTTCAACAGCTAAGGCTTTGATAAGTCAAGCATTAACTCCTAATACAAAGGTATCATATTCTCGTTGCTGGAATAGGTTTACTCAATTTTGTAAGGATCATAGTTTATTTCCAAACTTCCCAGTTCCACAAAGCATCATTGTGAATTTTCTTGCCTTTCTTTATGAGTCAGGATTTGCACCGAGTTCAATAGCTTCTCATTTATCAGTTATTAGCTATGTACAGAAAACCATGGGATTTTCTGAAGGTGTCCACTCATTTCTAACACAATGTTTAATGAAAGGTGTTAGAAAGGTGCACAGCACCTCTGACGCACGTCTACCAATAACTTTTAATATTCTGCTACAACTGCTGCAATACATACCCAAGACGATTTTGCTGCAACCCTCTCAAGTCTTAGTAAGAGCAGTATTTTCCTTAGCCTTTGCAGGATTCTTCCGTATGGGGGAACTGGTTCTAAAATCAAAAGAGTGTCATTCTACGGTTGTTCAAGTTAATGATGTAGATTTCCATTTTCAATCAGGGGTGGTAGCAAGCATTGAGATCAGATTACATCATTATAAACATAAAAAGAGCTCTCAACCAGTTAAGATGGTTGTACAATGCTCTTGTCACAAATCAGTCTCAGCTTGTGCCCCACATAATTTGTACAGTTATTTACAACTTTTTCCCCACACAACTGGTCCTTTGTTTGTCCATATTAGTGGTGAACCTGTAACTTATCATTTTATCTCTTTAAATCTCACTAAAATTATCACTTTATTAGGTTTAGATGTTAACAGGTACAAATCACATTCATTTCGCATAGGTGCAGCAACATCTGCATTTTTGCAAGGGTTTTCAGAAGACACCATAAAACGTTTGGGGCGATGGAAAAGCTCTGCGTTCAATTCTTATATTCGTTTGCCCAACATAGGTGTATTACATCATTAGAGGCCGGGACTGGGTTTTAGGATTTTCCTTAGGACTCTGATGTGAGTTAATTGATTTGTAATTCTAGTTATGAATATCCTAGTTGTGATTTTAACATTACAGAGAAGCAATGTGCGGGGTTGTTGGAGGATCAGGGTTCTTGTGTATGGGCCAGTCATTGTTGTCTGTACTTATGCTTGACAGACAGCAATGTGTTTGGCAGTTCTGTAATTCTATTTAAGCCCTTACACAAGGTTGTAAGGAAACAATGTTAATATACATATAATACATTATTATTTTTGTCATTTTCTATATGATTGAATAAATGACCATGATCCTCCTATCTACTAGTTTGCTTTTATTTGGGAATGGAAGGTGGGCATAAATAAACATTATTGTCCGATAATGTTTTTTTCTGGCAACCGGAAGTTTAGTTTGTTTGTTGACATCTCGTAAGTTATCGCGTATGCACGTGGGAAGTGTCGTCTGCTTCAGATTTATTACTTACGCGCCCGACACAGCACTGAGAAATTTACTAGTTATTAATTTTAAGAATTTCTGTAATTCGAGTGACCCGCCGCCTTCCCCAATCTGTCCTCCTTATTTTCTATATACTCTTAAGAGAATCTTAAATTTCTTAGGTAGAGACCCCTTGGTTAAGAGGTTAGCTCTTTCCATTGTGTTTTTGCCTCAGATCTAGTTTTTTCTTTGTAATTTTGTATATATTTCTTAGGTAGGGATTTCTTGGTTAAGAGGTTAGCTTTTTCCAAGGTGTTTTTTTCTTGGGATTATTTTCTTCTTATAATTTAATCATTGTATTCTGTTGTAATGTGTAATTTTGAAGTGTTTATTCTCATGTTGGCAGTTCTGTAATTCTATTTAAGCCCTTACACAAGGTTGTAAGGAAACAATGTTAATATACATATAATACATTATTATTTTTGTCATTTTCAATATGATTGAATAAATGACCATGATCCTCCAATCTACTAGTTTGTTTTTATTTGGGAATGGAAGGTGGGCATAAATAAGTACAAGTTCATATAAGTACCTTCATTGTTCGGTTCAAGTGGTATACTTTCTTTTCTTTCTAACATGGATTTCATTGTATTAGAACCTCCCATTCTCACTTTTTTCTCATCTGTTTGAGTACATGTCTCTATAATAGAAAAAAGATAGCTTGCCAGGCAAGGTAATAATATACGCCCACTGGCAGCATTGATTTTGAATATAAACTTTTCAGTAAGGTACCGATTAGTTGAATGAAATATTCAACTTCCGCCATATACTTTTTTTCTAGGGTCTCTAGTTTCATCAAAATCTGTCAAGAATTGTACCTAATAACAACTCATTAAATATTTTTTGGTATTTTTAGGATTTGCAATAGGGTTCACCCTTAATTGCGTGGCAAATAAAATTTGTCACGCTTTGTTTTCGTTCGGATTATTTTTTTTTTTTTTTTTTTTTTTTTTTTTGGGAAGCTCGCCAGCCCAAACGGAAAAAGATAGACTATTTCTGTTTTCACCAATGGTTTTTATATGGGCTGAAATCAAAAATGAATATCTAACATGAAATTTTCGCTAACCCGAAAGTGGCTAATTGCATAATATGCAAATAAGATTTCAAGCTAGCTCGGGCCCTAATAGTTGTATCGGTCTGAAATTTACAGGATATATATAGATAGGCAGCGCAATTAAAACTACATCATCAAAATTTTTTGATCACTTCCGGTTTGGGCGTGGGGACTTCCGGTTTTTTCGTCTCATGTCGGGCGACCCTGCTTCCCATGTAATTCAAGATTCTAAACAAAAACAGTATATTTTAGCTATACTAAATGATTTTAATCCCCTGAGATGAAGAAAAATTAAATTGAATGTTGCGCATGCGCAGTTTTCAAAAATGGCAAATTTTCTTAAAAATTTAATAAGTCCGCCAATTATTAACCGATTTTTATGATTTTGGTGTCTATCGAAACCTTGATACTTTATCTAAAAAATGTTGGGAACAGAATTTTGATTTTCGAATTTGAATTTTTTTTATGCCCGTTCGAATTTTTCGAAAATTTAAAACTCTATATCTCGTGACCTTGACCTTCAATGACCTTGACATTTGAGATGTAGAATGTCCTTGACCTCAGCTGTCTATAGATGTGCTGATATTGCATGCCAAATATTAACTTCCGGTTTTATAGCCCACCGAAATCTGACTATTTTGCAATTTTGGACGGTTATGTTACACTTACGGGCTCTAATGTTCGGATCGATCTGAAATTTACAGGATATAGATAGATACGCAACACAATTAAAAATATATCATCAAAACTTTTTGATCACTTCCGGTTTGGGCGTGGGGACTTCCGTTTTTTTTTTATCTCATTTTGGGCGACCCTACATCCCGTGTAATTCAAGAATGTAAGCAAAAATAGTATATATTAGCTATACAAAATAATTTGCATCCCTCGAGAAGAAAAAAGAAAAAAATTCGAATTGGTAATAAAATTTATTTACTTTTTTGTAAAATTTTTGCATACAAATTCAAAAAATATCTCTTTATAAAGCTTATAAAGCTTTATAAATTTTCTCTCTATGTTAATTACAACCAAAGTTAAAAAAAATAATGTTTAAATTTGAATATAGAGAGTTTAAATTTCATGACAAATTGTCATCTTACTACCTACTTAAATTTTGGTTTGGAATTTATGTAAATATCCTACCGAAATCTTAGACATGTACAAAAAAAGATAGCTTGCCAGGCAAGGTAATATACGCCCACTGGCAGCATTTATTTCAAATAAAAACTTTTCAGTAAGGTTACAATAAGTGGAATGAAATATTCAACCTTCCAACCTATTTTTTTCTAGGGTCTCTAGTTTCATTAAAAACTGTCAAGAATTGTACCTAATAACAACTCATTAAATATTTTTCGGTATCTTTATGATTTGCAATAGGGTTCACCCTTAATAATATTTTGATATTTTTAATTCTTAATAAGGCTCATTCTTGGTTGATATTAAACAATTTCAGCGAGTTTTGTCAAAAAGGAATTTTTAGAGTGTTCACAAGCCAAAAGTTGAAAGCGTTTTTGAAAACGGGCGCAATAACTGACACTAAATATTTTTCGATTTATCTGATTTTCAATAGGGTTTATCCTTGTGAGAAAACAAATACTAAAGCCAAGTTTCATCAAAATCCATTCAAAATTGTTCTTTCTAGAGTGTTTACGAGTAAAAGCATTTTCAAAAACAAGGTCAATCACTTGTACTAAATATTTTTCGATTTTCAATAGGGTTCATCCTTGGGAGACAACAAATAACACAGCCAAGTTACATCAAAATCCATTAAAAATTGTTCTTTCTAGAGTGTTTACAAGCTAAAATTGAACGCGTTTTCAAGAACAAGGGCTATAACTGACACTAAATATTTCTATTTATTTGATTTATAATAGGGTTCATCCTTGGGTAAAAACAAATACTCAAGCCAAAGTTAATCAAAATCCATTAAGAATAGTTCTTTCTAGAATGTTTACAAGCTAAAATTGAATGCGTTTTCAAGATTTGCAATAGGGTTCATCCTTGAGTTATAACACACTCTCACACCAAGTTTCATCGAAATCCATCAAGAATTGTTTCATGTAGAGTGTTTACGAGACAAAAATCGAACGCGTTTAAAAGAACAAGGGCACTAATTCATATTAGATATATTTTGATATTTTTAATTTTCAATTAGGCTCATCCCTTGCGATATCCAACAATTTCAGTGAGTTTTGTCAACATTGGTCATGAATTGTACCTTCTAGAGTGTTTATTAGCCAAAAAGTTAACCCCGTTTTCAAACACAAGGGCAATAACTGACACTAAATATATTTCGATTTATTTGATTTTCAAAAAGGTTCATCCTTGGGTAAAAACAAATACTCTAGCCAAGTTTTATCAAAATCCATTAAGAATTGTTCTTTCTAGAGTGTTTACAAGCTAAAATTGAACGCGTTTTCAAACACAAGGGCAATAACTGATACTAAATATTTTTCGATTCAACTGAATTTCAATAGGGTTCATCCTTAGGTGATTACAATTACTCATGCCAAGTTATGTCAAAATCGCTCAAGAATTGTGACTTGTAGAGTGTTTACAAGGCAAAAATCCAACACATTTTATAGAACAAGGGCAATAATTCCTATTAAATATATTTCGATATGTGCTATTTTCAAAAGGGTTCATTCTTGGGTGATACTAAACAATTTCAGCAAGTTTCGTCAAAATCGGTCAATAACTGTGCTTTGTAGAGTGTTTAAAAGCTAAAAATTGAACGCGTTTTCAAAAACAAGGGCAATAACTGATATTAATTTTTTTTCGATTTGACTGGTTTCCAATAGGCTTCATCCTTGGGTGATAACAAATACTCAGGCCAAGTTTCATTAAAATCCATTAAAAATTGTTCTCTCAAGAGTGTTTACAAGCTAAAATTGAACGCGTTTTCAAGAACAAGGGCAATAACTCATACTAAATGTTTTTCGATTTTGCTGATTTTCGATAGGGTTTATCCTTGAGTTATAACATACTCTCACACCAAGTTTCATCAAAATCGGTCAAGAATTGCAGGTTGTAGAGTGTTTACGAGCCATTCAAGAACAAGGGCACGAACTCATACTAATTTTTTTCCGATTTCGCTGATTTTCAATAGGGTTCATCCTTGCGTGATCATAAACACTCATATTAAGTTTCATCTAAATCCGTCAAGAATTACACCGTGTAGAGTGTTTACGAGCAATTGTGGACGGACGGACGGACGGATGTGGGTGACGACAATATACGCCCCCCATTTCATGTGGGCGTATAAAAATCTAATAAGGAACTGATAGTAGAAACTTATAGTAGAAAAAATTGCCTATATAGCGGAAAGTTTACGCTTACAATTGTAGGCTGAAAAGTACCGGAATTGAAAGCTAGCAGGTTAGAAGTTTCAAAATGTTCGAAATCCATGGGATAACGCATAGTTGCCACGCTCGGAGCTGTTCACAGTTCTAGTAATATTTTGATATTTTTAATTCTTAATAAGTCTCATCCTTGGTTTATATTAAACAATTTCAGCGAGTTTTGTCAAAAATGAATGTTTAGAGTGTTCACAAGCCAAAAGTTGAAAGCATTTTTTAAAACAAGGGCAATAACTGACACTAAATATTTTTTGATTTATCTGATTTTCAATAGGGTTCATCCTTGGGTGAAAACAATTAATCAAACAAAGTTTCATCAAAATCTATTAAGAATTGTTCTTTCTAGAGTGTTAACATGCTAAAATTAAACGTGTTTTCAAGAACAAGGTCAATAACTTGTACTAAATATTTTCCGATTTATCTGATTTTTATACGCCCACATAAAATGGGGGGCGTATATTGTCGTCACCCACGTCCGTCCGCCAGTCCGTCGGTCAG
Source organism: Nipponacmea schrenckii (assembly GCA_030562195.1). Lineage (NCBI taxonomy): Eukaryota > Metazoa > Mollusca > Gastropoda > Lottiidae > Nipponacmea > Nipponacmea schrenckii. The sequence continues at coordinate 5,646,112 of JAUJPP010000002.1, forward strand.
TCCGTCGGTCCGTCCACAATTGCTCGTTAACACTCTACAAGGTGCAATTCTTGACGGATTTAATTGAAACTTTATATGAGTGTTTTTGAACTTGCAAGGATGAACCCTATTGAAAATCAGCGAAATCGGAAAAATTTTAGTATCAGGTTTTGCCCTTGTTTTTGAATGGCTCGTAAACACTCTACAATGTGCAATTCTTGCCTGACTTTGATGAAACTTATAACTCATGGATAAACCCTATTGAAAATCGGCGAAAACGAAAAACATTTAGTATGAGTTATTGCCCTTGTTCTTGAAAACGTGTTCAATTTTAGCTTGTAAACACTCTTGAGAGAACAATTCTTAATGGATTCTTGATGAAACTTGGCTAGAGTATTTGTAATCACCCAAGGATTAAGCCTATTGAAAATCAGTAAAATCGAAAAAAAATTAATATCAGTTATTGCCCTTGTTTTTGAAAATGCGTTCAATATTTGGCTTTAAAACACTCAACAAAGAACAGTTTTTGACCGATTTTGACAAAACTTGTTGAAATTGTTTAATATCACCCAAGGATGAACCCTTTTGAAAAAAGAAAATATCGAAATATATCTGATACGAATTATTGCCCTTGTTCTATAAAATGTGTTGGAATTTTGCCTTGTAAACACTCTACAAGTCACATTTCTTGAGCCATTTTGACGTAACTTGGCATGAGTATTTGTAATCACCTAAGGATGAACCCTATTGAAATTCAGTTAAATCGAAATATATTTAGTATCAGTAATGCCCTTGTTTTTGAAAACGAGTTCAGTTTTGGCTTGTAAACACTCTAGAAAAAACAATTCTTAATGGATTTTGATAAAACTTGGCTTGAGTATTTGATTTTACCCAAGGACGAAACTTATTGAAAATCAAATAAATCGAAATATATTTAGCGTCAGTTATTGCCCTTGTGTTTGAAAACGGGTTGAACTTTTTGGCTAATAAACACTCTAGAAGGTACAATTCATGACCAATGTTGACAAAACTCACTGAAATTGTTTGATATGGCAAGGGATGAGCCATATTGAAAATTAAAAATAATAAAATATATCTAATATGAATTATTGCCCTTGTTCTTTTAAACGCGTTCGATTTTTGTCTCGTAAACACTCTTCTTGACGGATTTCGATGAAACTTGGTGTGAGAGTGTGTTATAACTCAAGGATGAACCCTATTGAAAATCAGCGAAATTTTGACACAATTTTACTTAGTGAAAAAAAAGTTCATAAAAGAAATCGTCAAATTAACAAGGTAACATACGCCCACTGGCAGCATTGAATTTGAATAATAAATTGAGCAATAAATCACTGAATATTGAAGTCAATGGCAAAAACTACAAAAACATTCGTCAAATTCAAACTTGACTATTGTCTTATCAATTCTGATGCTCACACCAGGTTTTATGAAAACCTTTTGAAACTTGAAGCTTCTTATTGTAACCACAATAGAATTTATAATAATAATAATAAACTCTTTATTTTACATGGGTCAGAATTAGACCCAATACACAAGGACATGGTCCTGTCTCACATTCAGCCCATGGGGCAATACATTGGAAAAAAAAACAAAAAAAAAAAACATAATATCTCAATATACAATTCGTCTGAAATACTAATAATACACAAGTACATGTGTATCAAATGGACAGATCTATGTTCCCCCGCGATCAAGCGCATGACCACAAAAAAAAAAATACAATCAGGGATCCCAGACTTCAGCTAATTAGCGGAATTCCGCTATTTTTCTGGTCTTAGATTTTTTTTTTAATGCAGTACTTATAAATCCGCTAAAATAATTTGCGGGAGAAAAAAAAATTGATCAATATTCGAAAAAGCTGGTTTTCTTTCCTATATTTCATCGCTGTCGAGTGTTTCCAGCAAAACTCGGCATCATTTTGTCCCTATTACCCAGACTCGCTTTGTCCACGCAAAACGTTTGGAAGTCGTGATGTCAGAGACTACCATTCGTAAATACCGCGAGATAATTCGAGAAATAAAAATTTGATTACAACAACAACAACACTTCTGAATACCGGTAGTATATATTGAAGAATTAGAAGGCAACAGTGTAATTATTATAAGTCTATCGATAACTTCAACATGTCATGGAAGATAGACATTCTACATAAAAGAGATAGCGGAACAGTGTCGGGATTGGATTCGGCGGTGAAGAATTCTTGGAATTGGTCTTGGTTAGAAAAAGAGGTCAATGGGTGCCTTTTATCGGAGGTTTAAGATGTGCATTTTGTAATTTTATGTGAATAATCTTTGTAAATATTATTTTAATAATGAGTTAGTTACAGTACATTATATATATAACAAAAAAACCCAATTAACTGTTGTTATTTTCTGCACAAGATGAATTATGGATCTTGTCGTAGCTCTGCATTTATAGAATTTAATAGATGGAAGCCAGTTGTAAGTTCTTATTCATTTTGATAGTATTTTAATGTAAGTTATGCCTTCCAAAGCATAATGATAAACGGTAAGATTTCTCATTGAAAAAAAAATTCAGCTATTTTTTTGGGGGTTCACTGGGATCCCTGTACAATACTCATCGTACACTTTGTTTAAAAATACACAAGTACATGTGCATGAAATGGACAGATTTTCAAATTACAATTTGTTTATAAAATGGATATAATATATAGTTCCCGCGGCCATGCACACGACCGCAAAATCACGTATTATTTCAACGTACAATTTATTTTAAAATACACAATTACATGAGTAAATAATGGACA